>JAZGTI010014917.1:0-13764 GCA_036877585.1 Botia kubotai
CCTCCCGCCCACGGGAGAGCGAGGTCCGGAGGTGATGTTACACAACCTAACTGTTTATTTTATGTCTTGCAGAGAGCGAGTGACCGTAAGCCGCACTGGGGAGCAYGCACGGGTGCGCACTTTCACCACCGCCACAAGACACGGAGCACACCAGCCGCACCAGCTGCAGCAGCCCGTCCGGCTGCTTCACATCTGCACTACACCCCACGCACACATTAAATCCACCCCCTGGGGTCTTTTTCCACGAGCCTGCCTTGTTGCATGATTCTTCACCCGTGACAGTATATATAGCAATGAAATGGCAATATGTTTTTATTATATGCACATAAAAATCATGTGTATGTATTTGAAATCTATTATTACTTCTAAATCTATTGAAACAAATAATAAAAAATCTATTATTACTTCTACTATGAAAATCTACTATGAAAAATCTATTATTACTTTACTACTCTTACTCTACAGTTTTAGTTTTGTTGATTGAGGGTCTCCAAATTAACAATCGTGGCATTCTTTACACCACAGTCGCTTTTTATATTCATTCAATGATTTAATGCTTTTTATACTTTAATATATTTTAACCTACCTCAAACTGGATTACTTGAATTTTTGTGGATTTATTTTATGATTGATTAGTTTATGCTGCATGGGAAGTTATGTGCTGTATTTACGGTATAAGATGGGCGTTGTGCCACATCACATATCCAAGTGTTAGAATCATGGAGTGATTCATGTCAGAACTGGAACATTCTACAAGATTCACTGTTATGATGACTAGATTTCCAACCATGCAGGGAATAAACCTGCTGCAAATAAATATATTTTTGCCATAACATCTATTCGTTATGAGCAAGTGAAAGCTTGTCAGTCACTCACAATGAATAGAAAAATGTTCCTTTAATTAAGCGCTCTAAGCAAATTATCTTAGATTATGAGTTCAGTATAAGCAAAGGAAGGTAGGATATGCCTGCTAAACTTGCTTGTTTAGTTTTCCACCCTGTCCTTAAGGGAGTTGCTACAATCATGTTCAAAGCAATCATCCAGAAGGCAAGTCACAACACTTTTGTTTGCCTCAGTGTTGCCTTGCGTAACAATGGCAACGCAGCCTCAGAGGAAGTAATGTGTGATGTCATAAATGCGATAATGATGTAACAATTGCATACACCACATTTTTTTATTCACATCCTGTTGGAAAATGAGAGACTACTCGCTCAGGTACAAACACAGTTAATGGTATCAGATGAATGGTGCATTGGGTCATGTCAAAGATCAGTGTTCACATTCAAACCGTACACTTGATAAACACTAAACAACTTGCTAAACATGTGCTTTTACATCTCATGCTTCTAAATCACAAATACAATACAGGAAAATACAATTACAATGTACATCAGATTGACACATTCCAACAGATCTGAAAATTATTTTTTTGTATTTTAACATGGCACATGGGCATTGTTAACGAGGTTTAAGATTAACAACATTCGTACAGTATTCTCCAGTGAAGACAGACTCAAAATGGCATGTTTTTTCTTGTGGAATATCTAAAATCTGCCACAGTTTTATCTAGATTCTTCAGGTAATTGCTGATCCACAATCTTGTGGATCTTCAAACTGGACAGAGATTTCATGGGCTTTACTTCTCAACATTCTATATTTTGTTGAATTAACTTCAATCAAGTGCTATTATTAAGCACAAAATATGTGCAAGAAAGAGTATCTTTGTGAATAAAGCAAGTACAAAGACTCACTTTTTGTGATCAGAGAGCATATTCTGCATTTCTACAAGCTAAGCACTAACAACTCAATAAATTAGAAATAAGAAAGCAAGTAAAAAATATCCTAAAAATCATCCAGTCACTCATTCATATTAATATTGACATAGTTTGGATTTGCAATAGTTTGAGATTTATTAAACTTCATATTAAATGGAGCTTAAATTTACTGCTGTTTTTAGTATGACATACAGCAAAAAAATGTCATATGGCTAGTTTCTTAATCTTCTCAAAAACTCCAGTTTAAAACCACATTCATTATAATTATGTGTGTAACTGGTGTGTTTATTTTTCTCTGTGGTCACTACAGTTCTGTATATAAACACTAATGCTCCACGTCCTGCAGGTCTGTGCATTCTGGAGATGCTCCTTTAGCTGTATGGCCTCTAGTGCGACCATAGATGTTCTCCTGGAACTAAAAGACATCCTGTTCCAAGGCACAAGTTCACGTCCATTGTGTAAGGTGCTTCTGTTTGCGTTCTACATCCTGTGACAATGTGTTGTTTGGTCCTTCAGAAGCTGAAAAATACAGCAGTCAGGTTGCTGCAGTATCGTTGTGTGCTCTGTGATGGAAATGACAGGAAATTTTGCACAAAATAATGACTGAATATCAGAAATACAGCTTATATGTGAAATAAACTATTGTTTGTATTTTGTGTTATTGTGGAGTGCTGTAATGTATTATTTGGTGTCCAATATGTGAAGGATCATTTACAGGTAGACATTCATTGTCAGAACATAAACTTAAAGGCGGACCCTTATACTGCAGGGGCCCATTGCATATACTGCTTAGACTAGTCTGACAATTTAGTCATATTGTAGTTTTTCTATAATCACGTGAAATGTTTACAACACCTTGTGTAAATTGTAAGGAAAATACTGGATGTCAATAACATAAAACTACACACAATGACAGCAATGAAAAGTTTTACAGCTGACCTGTCCTTGTGTGCTTTCTAATGGTCTGTGTCAGAACCGCTGGCCATGGCACCAAACATCTCCACAGGCTCTGATGCCTGTGAGGCTGCACAGTCTGCTGGGAACCTGAAAGAAACGAACACTTTACCATACGCTTTAAGTCCATAAACATGAGGTAGAATGTGTTACAATATACAACAATGTAGTTAAATCTGCAAAATATCTCCTGGATGGATGCTGTACAGCCTGTGGATTTTTCTGAGACAAAAACTAAAAACAAAACACTGAGGCCATAAGAGTGCATAACAATATCTACACAAAGTATTGTTTTATATCTGCACAAAACAAAAAATATATGCACAAAACAATTTCAACTGGAATATATGACAGTGCTAAATGTAGCTAATACACTTCAAGTGTGGCTTATTGATTTTTTTAAACCTAAATAAAACCTTTCAAAATATTGTGTTATAAAGTTTACATAAATATTACAGCAGCCACAAACCCTTACTATTCTTCCCGTTGACCTTTATGAAAACAATGCATTCATAAATAGTGCTGTCCAAAACAGCACCATGTAGGCTTGTTATTATAATGAACATATTTCTGTCTCACCTGTGTGTTGGACTGCGGCTGTATGATGGACTGTAAGCTCCAGCGCTTAAGGGAGCATCTGACAAATCAACGTCAGTCATGCCCACGGTTAAATGATTCTGCCAATTTCCCCCTCCACTGGCAGTAGATGACACTAGTGAAGTAATATATTAAGCAATGTTATTTTAAAATCTGTCAGATGAATAAATACTGGTTTGTACCAAGGTGGTTTCTATGCTGCTGCTATGCAGATGCTGAAGTGCAATGCTATGCGATTGCTAGGGTGTTGCTAATTGATTGCTAGGGTTGTTGCTTACTGGCACAAGAGCCAACTCCCCAGTGTCTATGATATTCTGGTCTTTAATTTCTATGGCTTTGGGGCCCTCTCTAAATACAAGCCTTAGCAAACAGTACTAACTAGCCAATGGGCGAAACTTACAGGAAGGGTACAATTTTCAATAGCTCTGGTGGTTATCAAGGTCAACTTATTTGATCAAGTTGCATAGTACAATTTTCTACAAAAATCAATTATTGTAGTGCATTTAAATAACTTATATATTTTAAGTTAGCAAGTATTTGTTTCTTTCACCAGAATCATTTTTAGCCCATATTTTGTACTACACTTGTGACTTACCTGAGGAGAATGAGTTTGTTCTGCTGGATTGGCTAAAGGGTGCTGGCAGGGTCTGGTAACCCAAGCTATGCTGGGAGCCTCGATCATATTTGTAGGTATAAACCAGCTGATATCCACCTGGGTCCCTGTGCTGGCCGGCACTGCGGTTGTACCATCCCTTCAGATGCTCTGCCACTAAAGCCTTGTACATGTTCTTTGTCAATACCTCATTCAGATGTCCCTGCCGTCCCCTCGGGGGCCTTACCGTGGCGTACGGGTTCTGCAACAAATTATCTGACCCCTCGCTCCCATAATGTCTGTTACGGCTACGCCCAGTGTAGCCGTGGGCTGGGTAAGATGGATTGATGTTGTAGTGACCCTCGAGTTCACTCTCATAAACATAAGCTCCATTAGAACAAGGCTCATATTCGAAGCCGGGATATCCCGTCAAATAGTATGCGTTCGGACCACAGTGATTCTGCTGATAGCTGTAACAGCTGGAGCTTTGGGGGACCAGGTTGGGCATGCTGCCTGTGTTACCATAGATCTCCACTTTGCGATGGAACCGATAGTCATGGGATTGAGAGTCCAGTGTGCGGAATGGAGGCGTGGTCGAGCAGGGGGGGCAGTAGTCCATGCTGGACATGCTGGTATACGACAAGCAATCATCCAACACCTCAGTGCTGTTGCTACGGCGAGACGGAGACAGCGGAAACACCGACTTGTTCGAGCAGCGAGAATGGAGAAGTTGTGACTGAGATTCCAGACTGCCGCTGCGGTGCCGGAAACCACGGAGGTGACCTTCCGACCTATGGGAAAGCAGTCAATGTCTCACTTGCATTATCATTTCCATGAAACATTGATTTGTTTTCAGTGCCAGGTTGCTTACCTGAGTTGGCTGCTGCTGTAGGCATTACGGGGCATGACCGGAGTTTGCGGTAAGCTGCGGGGGTCCTTCGGCATTCTGGGTAAGGTTTTACATGGACTGCTTTGGGCTGAAAACACCTCTCGGTGAGTGTAATAATGTCCTTGACCTTGGCCCTCATGATCCAATCTGAAACGAAACACAGAGAGTGAGACTGTTGATTAAAGTCGTGATGCCATATTCTGGGTCATAATTTACATTATTTATTTATTTATAGGACCAGTATTTGCATTGTGACATTAATGACAATGAAGCTTATTTTGCCCCCAAATTTTCAAAACCATAATGCTAAAGAATCACATTCTTATTACTGTACAGTTAAAAAGAATAACAAGGTAAATAACAAATCATTTTACATACGGTGGTAATGATGATGCTTTTTCTGCAGAAATAGATTTTTTTCATGCAAAATTTAATTTCCCATTCTTGGTTCTTTTATTCAACCCAGAAGATTGTGTTAAGAGACCTGTTAAGAGACCTGTCATGGAGCGTGTCGCTGGCTGGAGATCGTCTGTCTGGTTCATATTCCAAGCCAGAGGTAGACAAAGGGGGACTGATACATGGGGAACACTGGACGGAGCGAGAACGTGGCCTCTGGCTGCCATTATCTTCTGCGGAGATTCAACAGAAGAAAAATTATGATGTTAAAGGACATGAACTTCATGTTGGTTTGGTGTGACAAATTATCTGTTATCTGTGTTAATGCTTATGACACCTGGGGTATGTCTCCAGTAATGCTGTGAGAAAGGTACTGTAATAACTAATAATACATCATTATTACATAAAAGCAGAGAGTTGATAGTGGTTTTATAACTGATGTTTTTACCATCATCAAGCTGAAGACTTCCACAGAGGGAGCTGCACTCAGACTGAGCCAGTTCATCTATAGAGAAGGAATAACTATATTTAGTTTGAAAATGACATTTATTAAATTATAATAATGCAATATCACACAAGCAAGAGTGCTATTGTACTGAATATTAGCACGGCTGTATGTCAGACCTGTATGTAAAACTGTATTGGTATACAAACATTGTTGTTATATATAACTGTATTGTTATATTATCAGAATTCTTAGAATGCACAGTAGTAGTACAGAAACTGGGCTTACATACTAATATATGTTTAACACATATCATTTTACAGTGCTATTTCCATACTAAACAAATGGTGAAACAATTCGCTGAGGGAAAATGTTAGGGTTCAGTTTAGAGCTAGTAAAACTCCTTTTATTGACAGTAACCACAGTCAGTGTTTGAGGTAACTGCTGTTTAGACCACAGCAGTGGTTAGCTGGTTTTCTGTGACGTCTTTAATTGATGATAAATACAGTGACAATTTGGTTATTAGCATGTTCCTGTAGCTCCACTGACAGAGAATGGCTCTCAGGAAAAGCAAGGCTTTACCCCAAAACATAAAATGTTCTGTAAGTTGCTATCAAATGTAAATATTATATATAATAATATCTTCTATACCTGCTATGAGTAAAGAAGCTCTTTGTGTTGGTTTCTGTCCTTTCTTCAGTCGGTACTGGTTCATTTCGTCCTCAATCTCTTGCAGCTTCTGCATGGCGTCCAGGCAGTTCCTCCTCCTCTTTTTCCTCACTAGTTTGGCGATGTCAGGCTCGGCGGCGAGCTTTTTGGCTGCCTCCACGATTTTCTGCTGCAGCGCAAAGCGGCTTTCCAGATTTCTGAGATATGGATCCTGGGATTAAACATTGTCAGTCATGAAATTAGATGTAGTGTATTGTTTTCATTTATCATTCTGTAATGTTAAAAACCCCCTTGCACGTTAATTTTTTCAAATAGCCACTAATATTTAGTGAAGCATGATTTGCTACTTGTTATTGCTAGTCAGTTGTAGGAAACATTGTGCGAGGGACATTCTCATTCCCAATTTTACTGGACAAAAATATTGATATGCTTGTCAGTGCGAGATGACGTAATCAGTATTTTGGAGCTTTTTCAAAAAAGAAGAAACTGTAAATTTGAAATGCTAAAAATCTGCTAAAATGGCACAGTAGATTTTTTTGCTAACATTAGAGTCCACAAGTTACAAATCATCTTAGGTTTGTTTTCAGTCTAAACTTGTGGTTGAAATGAGCGATCTAATTCGTCATTCAAAACAATTGACTTATTTCCAAGATCTTCAATTCAAGGCTTTGTGAAGAATTCAACAACAGAGAAAATCTTAAATGAGATGAAGGCAAACCCCGTAAGATCAGTCAATCAAAAGGCTTAAACATAAGCTAAAAAGGGTGGGTTGGCATTTGATCAGGACAGAACAGTCTCCTACCAATAAAGCCAAACCCCCAGTTTTTAATATACTGTATTATTCAGGCAGATGCATGGGAACATGGCTGTTTGTGGCAATGTTTTACACTAACCTCATTATATGGGAAAAGGTCGTCCAGCTTGAAGGCCGTCCCAACTCTCCTCCGCACACGAGGAGGTGTCTCACCCTTGCTTATAGGATATTCTTTTGGGAGTTTGCCAGTAAGTTCCTTAAAAAAAGATCAAATCAAGTTTTGATTTTTTTTTACCATAATTTATTTTGATGTTTTACTTTTGAGTTTATTTGTAATTCTCTTTTTTCCCATTAGAATTCCAAAAACTATATTAATTTGGAATTAAATATCATAATGCATCTTAATGGTCCTAAAAATGTAATGTACCACCCTGTGTTGATGGTCCTCTTTAGAATGTCTGGAATTTTTCTGTGATGACTAACTACTCACAGTAGTTACTTACAGAGTAACATGAGATACAAAAGTTGTCTGAGACAATGGTCAGTTATACTGTTAAAATATCTGACCACAGAATGCTGTGATTAACCAATCACAATCAAGTATTCCAGACAAACATGTTACTAAACAAAGTACTCAACAGTAGCTTCTGAATAATATGTAGTATATGCTAAAGTATTTTTGTACTGCATGTTTTTCAAAATAGAGAAGAAAATATGATTTGCCCTTACAGCCTCTCGCAGGCATATTTCCTTCAGCTCTGTGAGTTTTTGACTCAGAATATCCTGGATTTCTCTCTCCTTCTTTCTCAGCTCAGACAGTTTCTCTTTTTTCTGGTCGTCGTTCATTTCTGAGTCAGCTGAACCTATGAGATAATAAACATGAGATCACAATGTGGGTGTGTAGTAGTGTGAAATAAAATTACAGGTTATAATAGAAAATGTCATGTTTGCTCTAAAAATAACCACCAGACCATCAAAAGTACAATGAACTACAATGAAATTTCAGTAAGGCTAAAAGAGCGGCTTAAAACGAACAAAGAAACCACACAAATCAGAGAAAAACAAGCCATTTCAGCTCCTCAATTACCATATTAATAATTAAACAGAGATCTGTCTGATGTGTCGACACATTTATAAATAAAGGTTTCCTGGAGCAGTTAACCATCAGACACATACTGTCCTGAGGGCAGAAGATCAGATGTACCTGTTGAAACCAGACTTCCATTACTCGCCATGATGAGTTGATTTTTTACCCCTGCACTTAATTTGTTCATCTTTGAGGCTCCATTCTCTGTCAAGTCAGCTGCAATGTCTCCAAAACTTCTGGCTATGGTGATTTTTGCCTGTAAATTGAGAGAAATAGGATATAGATCACAGATTTCACACATCTCCACAGAAGCTAATTGTAACATTATACTTTCAAAGATCAGAAGACCTACTGGATTTTTTTCAAATATGTTTAATTTATGAAACATTGCCCTAGATGTTTTTCTAAGATGCTTAAAGAAATTAAAATAACAAGTAGGAGTATAGAATTTGGTCCTGTAAACATTTGCTGAGAAATGTTTGAATCTTTGGGACAAGATCTCTTCACTTCATTCTGATAATATATTCTTTCAAGCAAAGCTTATTTTAAGCAAAAGTGTCCATGTAATGTTTAAAAGAAGCAAATACATTTTTTATTCTTTATTTAAATATTAATACATTTCTCTTAAAATAATTGAGGTTTTTTGTGATTTTTTTCTATGAGTGACAATTGGATGTCCACAAGTGATTTTACAATTTTTCATGTAGTTAAATGAGACAAACACCCTATCAGAAAAGAAACAGAATACCATGGAAACAGTGATATTTATGAAACACTCCCACCTGCATGTTTTTGTTGTGATTTAACTCAATTCACTGTATTAAACTACACAATGGGTGTAGAAGGGTGTAGAATGATTAAGAATGAGAAATGTCTTGTTACTCAGGAATGTTAACGCCTGTAGCTCGGACACTAATGTTTAATCCTTAAGAATTTGTTGCACTTACAGACTTGTTCTTTATTTAACTGAATTAGACCTCTGCAAAATAATGTTTTGTCTATTGTAACTTACTTTGCTCTGTTTTCTGTTCAGGTAGAACTGATGCTGGCTGATGGCCATGACCCAGATGGTTTTGATCAGTGAGTGACTGGCATACCAAGTGTGGATCACCAGTCCTGTCTGACCAAATGTGCGTTTAGTCACTGTCCGCCTGCATGGAGATACACACAGACACATATTGCAAACTATTGATCTTTTAAGTAATATTTTGTCTACACAAATTTCTAAAAATTCTATCACTATCCAGTCCGATTTGAATACATTTAGAAAAATGTATTCATTTGCAAAGAAATTCATATGTAAGCACAATTTATATTTGTCTACAAAACATACAAGTCTTTATGTGAAAATGTTTGTACTGTTTTGAGAAATTCAGTCAACTGTGTCCAAACTGTTAACTGGTAGGGTACATTTAGGTCCAGATTTCAGCGAATTCAAAATTATTAATTTATAATAGGCCCTAAAATTTAGTTTGCCATGTTAAGTAAAAAATAAAACATACAAACAGGAATTCTTCTTAAGCTAACTGGGAGCTAGCCAGTTAGCTTAACATACCTATCATAGTAACTGTATAGTGTAAGTACAATGCATACAGTATACTGTATTAGAAAAGTTATTTCACACAGTGGAAAAACAGTTTCAAAAATCTTTCTCTCCTCACCTGTGAGGATCATTGACCTCCACCGCAAACTTCTTTTCTCTGAAGTACAAGTTCTCCAGCTGTTTCCACTGAAAGAGCTAAAGAATAAAGAATAAAATAAGTTTCACTTCTTTCCAGCCGCTCACTACAGCTCGCAGTGTTCTTCTGTCAGTCATCATCTGATGTTCTCTGACTACACCTCTCTTCACCATGACTCACAACATCTGACACTTCAGCTCAGCCAGGCGCGGCAACCAGAACAGAAAGCGATCCAGAGTTCACTTATTCTGTACTCATATATTCTATTCTGTTGATGATTTTCACAGAATTAAAGAGTGTGAAAATCATACCAAAACTAAGATATCACACATAATATGATGGGTAAAATTACATTGTAAAAAGTGAACACACGCAGCTGTAACCTTTAAGAAATGCCTCACCCAATGAAAATCAATCTGTTACCATGATGTCATTGCAAAGCTGTTGTTTTTCCATAAAATATAAAGGAGAATTTTTCAATCTATAACAGTTTCAAATGATTACAAACTGTCTTTGGTGTAGCCTAATATATCCCTGTTAATTAATTTATATTGAATAAATAACTGACTTAAATAAAAACAAATAATTTAATTGCAATCACAACTTTTTTTTTACTCCAAAAGAGTAATATATGTATAGTTGAGAAAGCACAAAAATATCCTATTTCTGAACAATTTTACACATAACGTGTGCACATTTTCCACTCCAGCTGTGAAGTGTGTTCACAACCACACATTTCAGCAAAGACCTGCAGGTTACCAACATGAACATTCTCCAGTTTTAACTCTCAAGAACTCATGTGTGAAATTGAATTATCTAGCTCTTAAAGCTTCTTACCGGTAGCTGAGGAGGTTAAATCCTGATGTTAATCAAATCCTGAGGTACATTATGTTATCGTCTGTTCGCTGTTCCTGACTTGTCTCTTCAGGTTCCTACAGATCTTGAGGCACACATTCTTGGCCCAGCCTTACAGCCTATGACCTCACTCAGATGCCAGTCCTCACTCAGATGCCAAACTCCTCACAAAGCATCTCTCTCTCTCTCTCTCTCTCTCTCCCTCTCTTTCCCTTCCTGCTTGTTTCTTTAAGTCACTTGACAGCACACATGTAAAACTAAACTGAAGCTTAGGGTGGATCACTCTCACTCAGGATGGGCCACTGCTCCACCTGCCTGCTCCTGAGGAGGAACATATCTGCATAGATACCTAAACTATTTGTTTAATTAAAAAAAAATATTATTTATAATTATATAAATGCATTACGTAATTCTTAAAGTTATGATTAATATGATTTGGACATTCAGAAATTCCAAGTCACAGCATAAATGTGTATGTGTAATTTGTTATATACTGTAACTAAAGCTGTCTTGCAGCAGGTAATCAACATAGTCTTTTGACATTGAGCCATGGTGCTCACATGGGTGATACAAGTTTGAGTCCGGCCTGTGACATTTCCTAATCCTATTAACCACTTTATCTTGATCATTTACAATATGTAATTATGCATGTCTCATTTATTTACATACATTTTCTTATTTATTTTAAATTTAAAAGAACAATCGCTTTTTGGGACCTAATTGACTTTCCTTCTGGAACCAAGAAGCTTTGCATGTAAACGTTCACACGCTTTTCCTAACAGCACATTTGTGTTTGTTTACGTGTGCTGAGGTTGTGCAGGTAGCGTCAGGTGTCAGGTCGGTTCTGGGTGAGTCCTGATGAGTCATGAGTTCAGTGTGTACAGTAGCCCTGCGTTTCATCACCAGATCTCATATTGTGGTGTTACATGACACTTATCCAGACATCCTGTACAGCCTGCACTTGCTCATTTCCATAATATTTTCTATACTGTCTGGTTAATGATGCTCTATATGTCACACTACATCACATTTCCTGCTAATTGACTAAAGTGCAAATGAATTGCAAAAGCAAGTTCTGACGCGCCACACAGGCACCTGAGGATATTGAGCTGTGAGTAACTAAGGATTCTGTTTAAATAGCAAATATTTGTACAGCACAGAGACAGGAAAACACAACATACCTTTCGTGGCTTCACTTTGTCTTGCTGGTCATATTGCCCTATGCCTTTATAGCTGATACCCAGCCACCATGGAATACCTTGCTTATCCTGTAAGACAAGGACATGTTCATGTTTATCTATCCGAACAAGTTTGGTTTAGAAGCATCACAACAAATGTATAATCTATGCATAAAGAGTTTCGAATATACTATATGTACTATAATGGATAGTTGGATTCTGATCAATTTAGTGTTCCAGCCTTGCTACAATAAAAACAGCTATGACCTAGCTACTACATACATCACGCAACGTCAACAAAGACTTTTAACATTAGCTTACATATCAAGGACTATAAATTCAACAGGAAGTAGAATTACTTTTTTTTATAAATAAAATAATGTTTTGAAGAAGCCATAAAGATTACATCCATTTAGCTTACATAAGTTTATGGCTCATAAATTTCTCTACAGTGAAAACGTCCCTCCTCCAATACCTGCCTTTGACTAGCAATAACAAGTATCAAATGATGTATAACGTGAAATATAAGCTACTGGATATAAAGGCACCTGGGACAATTCTATTTGCTTTTGTTTGTTAAATATAACTTCTGCTCTGCCTCGCCTAATAAAACCCTTTACTTTACCAAAGTATAGAACATTTCTGTCTGCCTAATAATTCGTCAGATCTTTAAACACTGAGTAGTTTTTACCTTAACTTCATAATAATGCACTCCATATGTAGGCAAGGATTCCACAAGGGTCAAATACCTAAAACAAACGTAATGATCAATTTTTGTCTGCCTAAGATTGATGTTCGACAGCTTCTTAAGCATTTTTCAGCACACAGTGTTAAAGGATTTAGGCAGCCAATTATAAATCATGTCTCCCCTGTAGGCCTGCCCCTCTGAGACTAATGATTGTTTTTCTGATACTCACTGCACAATGGCCTGCCCTCTGGAGAGCCCTTTTAACAGCTTGTAGTGCTCAATAACACGGTCCTCACTGCAAAAGAGAAAGCTGATGAAATACGCGAAGCAGAGGATCTATTCCCCCACCTGTGAAATGAGGCAATCCCCTCATCCCTGCCCGAACCTCAGCGTGTCGGCATAAAGGCTGATCATAAACCATAAAGCTCTCATAAAGGGCCATTACTGCAGCTTCAGCACTATTGCTGAATCTTCTTTAAATTTTATGCTTGTCTGTGCTGCTGCCTTAAATGACAGATATGACTGGAGAACATCAATGTTGACCGTCAATACACAATTAAACCGTTACATTAAAATCATCTGACAAAAACCCATTTACTTCTGTTCTTCAGCTGATATTATGCTGTATATCTGGTATGTCTCCTATATACTGTGGTATTGTCTACCAGTTCACTCCTAAAGGGATTTCTAATTTGTAATTTCTAATTCCTCATCGATCTAAAGCTTTTATTCATAGTGATTTACAGTACACTTATTGCCAATCTGCTGACCAAACAGTTTAAATCAGCCGAGGGGGTTGTGCTGGGCCACCAGGCTGGTTTCCACTCCTTGGGCTAGGCTGGGAGACCAGCTAGCAGCTAAGAGCAGAAAACCAATCAGTCTAGTAGTTCATGTTCACCCAATGGGTTTAAACCAATAGTCTTTTAGTCTTTCAGTTACCAGCCCTAATCTTTACTCAGACTACCCTAGACCCCATGACATACATTTTTGTTCATGTCAAAGTTGAAAAGTTGACAAAACTGCTAAAGTTGACAGAACAAACTTTTAGCAGATAATATGCCTTTACAGTTTCCCAGCAAACAATTTTAGGTTGTAAGATTGTTTCCCTAACATATTGTGACGAGTCTCTCCGGGCTGATCAGCGTCGCCCTGGCAACCGAGGCGCCGCACCTGCACCAGCTCATCACCGGCGCCTCGGACACAGCT
>JAZGTI010014918.1:0-13764 GCA_036877585.1 Botia kubotai
TCTAACAAGGACGCCTGCTCTCTTCCCCCTTTTCCGGCGGCGTTTCCTCAGTCGCGGCTGTGCGGCCCAGACAAAGGGCTCTGATGCGGTGTCTGTAAACAAACCGCSGGCGTTCAAGAACTCAAAGTCCGGTTTGCGTTGCGCGACAAAGGAGCCAATATTTAAAAGCGTATGTCTGTCGTAGACAGTTATACTGACAACATCTAACACGTAAAACAACAAAAAAATACACGAAAATCTGCGGAGTTTGCTTGGAGCTCGCAACACGGCTGCCATGCTCGGCGCCATCTTGGAACATACTGTCAGCATAACTACGCAGCAACTATGATGTAGGAAACTGCAAATTGTTAGCCATTAAGCTAGCATTAGAAGAATGGTTATCACAGATCACACATACCTGGAATACCTCCGAACCGCTAAGCGTCTAAACCCCCATCAAGCCCAATGGTCTTTGTTTTTTTACCTGATTTAATTTTACTGTGATATATCGCCTAGGCTCAAGAACACTAAAGCCGACGCGCTATGTCGACAGTCAAAAGATACGTCTAAGACCCCGTTCCCGGATAATATTATTCCTAAAAAGTTCCTAGTTGCCCGTGTCCAATGGTATTTGCATACAGAAATCCAAAATGCAAATGAGCTACAGCCCCGACCCACTGAATGTTCTGAATATCTCACCTTTGTTTCCGAGCCCTTGTGGCGGAGTGGCGGCCTCCTCCGTAACACACAGCAACCAGTAGAAGATGAACTTAATAAAGAACCAACAACGATTTCAATAATCTACAGTAAATTCTTTTCCTTGTCCAAGTAAAAAAAAGCGATTACTCACTCAGTTTCATGAAGACCCAAGTTCAGGCCACCCAGGTATCACTGCCACGATTCATCTCCTAAAAAACGATACTGGTGGCCGAACCTCCCCACCGACACCATAAACCACATCCAGAACTGCACAGTATGCCAAATCTCCAAGACTCAAAAAAAAAAATTACCTGCAGGAGTCCTACAACTTTTGCCTACCCCATACATTTACATTTAGGCATTTGGCAGACACTTTTATCCAAAGCGACTTACATTGCATTATACAACACATTGATCACTATATATCGAGTATGTGCAATCCCTGGGATCGAACCCATTACCTTGGCGTTGTTAACGCCATGCTCTAACCACTGAGCTACAGGAAAGCCCTGGTCTCACATAGCCATTGACTTCATTACTGATCTGCCCAATTCGCAGGGCAACACAACAATTCTCAATATAATAGACTGGTTGTCCAAGTTCTACCGCCTAGTACCACTACCCAAACTTCCCAAGAGACTGACGAAATCCTCTGTAACTTTGTTTTCAGATTCTATGGATTACCTGATGATATTGTTTCGAGCCGGGCGCCTTAATTTACCTCACGTGTGTGGGCATCATATTTTAAGAGTCTAGGAATCAATGTTAGCTTAACGTCTGGGTACTGCTGATCTGCAGTCGATCAGTCAGACTAAACGCCCAAACCAGGAAATCATAAGGTTCCTACGATCATACTGCAACCATTGTCAAGGCAACTGGAGCAGGTACCTGATGTGGGCAGAATATGCCCAGAACTGCCTTGACAAGCCAGCTACCAAAATGACTCTGTTTAAGTGCGTGCTAGGGTTTCAACCCCCTCTGTTCCCGTGGTCTGGTGAACCCACAGATCTTCCAGCCATCACGGACTTGCTGCAAAACAGCAAAGAAGTCTGGGAGAGTGCACACACCTATCTGCTTCACAACGTCAGACTCAGCAAGCTAATCGACATCGACGTCCTGGTCATAACTTCACTCAATGGGTGTGGCTCTCTATCCGGGATCTATGACTTCGGCTCCCCTGCAGGAAGCTCAGTCCTAGGTATGTGGGTCTATTCAAAATTATTAGATTAATTACTTCTGTTTTGGCTCGTTTAGAATTGTCTGCTCACTACCGCATTTCTCCTACGTTTCATGTTTCTCTGTTCAAGCCCGCTGGCGCACCAGTGGAAAAGACCCCCCCCCATCGTGGTGGACAGCGAGGAGGCCTACAGAGTCTTGGTTTGCCATGGCTAACATTTCTGAGCGTTTTCCCTTCTGTTGTTTACCTGGTTACATTTGGATTGTCTATTGTGTTTTTGATTGTTTTTGACCTCTGCCTGTATTATCGTCACTGATTTTGTCTATTCCCTATTGCTCTGTTTGCCGGTGGTTGACCCATTGCCTTGACTGCTCTGTAAATAAAGTGCTGCGAATGGATCCACACAACCCTGACTCTTCATTACACTGTTTATCTACCTTACTACCGCACTGTTTATCTGAAGAAATTAAATGTGTGAATGTGAAAGGGCCACACAAACATTACGGTGAACACACTATACTTCTCAAAGATGTGTCTGATGAGAATATCGAGTGCATAGAGTACGGCTTCAACTATGTGCAAATGCAGATGTCCTGTTTAGATGTCCGGTTAGAATGAGATATAATAAAGGGCTGCGGTCCTTGACAATTAGGGATAAATATGTTAATGTTTGTGTGTGTTTTTGATGATGTGTGTGCATGAAAATACAGGAGAAATGTATGATAATGTTTATCATTCATTTATGACTAATATAACAGCAGTTTTTTAATTTAATAATTAGATTAATTCAAAAAAAATACTTAGACTTATAAGAAATGCCATAGTTTGTCATAGTAAACCTAACCAAATTCTCAATTGGATTAGCATTATTTTATAACCATTATAAGAGTGTTTAAGACTGCAGCCATAGAAGATGCAGTGCAACAGAACAAGAGAGAGACTATTTGGAGATAAACTTCAATAGTAATCCAGAAGTGTGCCCACAATTTTCATGTGTCCTGTGACTGCAGAAATGTAGATGAGACTTCTGGTAGACCTGAAGTTCAGCCTGGAGAGTCATGATGCTCTGAATCACCTTCACTCAATGGTGATCGGTGACTGCATGACGTATCCCACTTAAGGACCAATCAAAAGCTACGGCCCTTCCCCTTTAAGAACAGCTGCACGTCTGGAGGGTCGCTGTATTAAACTCGGTCTGCTGCTGTACCGAGATGGAGGTCAGATACTTCGTGTGTAAAAGGCTGATGCGTGCGGGAATCTCACAGCGAGCGCTGGCTTCGGCGCTGAATGAGCAGTAATGATGCGCTGATAACGTAGGTAAGCGAAGAAGCGTTTGATCCAGTGCAGCGCGTTTACAGAACGCGTTAAAAGCCACTAGACGGGTCGCGAGAACACGTCCTGTGAACGCGCCGAGCACTGATGTATTATGTCGTTATACGACATAGATGTGCATATGCATTTATATGTAAAAGCTAATGTGGGTCACATTTCATTTGCTGTACGGTGTTATTGGTTGTGTGACGCGAGCTGATATCACTGAATCACTCATTATTGATTCAGGCCTGACACATACACACGTCCCATCCCACGCATGTCATTATTTTATTTATTCTGGCGTGTGATATGTACATGGAAATTTACACTTTTCTACACGAGGTTTCGTAATGGCTGATTTACACAAACAAAAGCCCACCACAATACGTTCTGGACGCGTATCCTCGTATTCTTGGAGTACCGTGTCAATATCATTGTACATGAAGACAATGAGTACCCTGGTATTACCATCTACTGTGTCACAATGCCAACACAGTTCATAGTTGATAACGTAAGCGATGCGGCTGTGAGGAGTAGTTAAGCATTGACCGTATTTAGTAGAAAGTATCCCCACTCGTTTTTTCATCCTTTTGGGCATTAAAGTTTTTTTTAACAATTTCAAACGTTTTACCCCTAAAGAAATATTCAGAAATAAAGAAACAGACATTTAATTTAAAGTCAAATTTGTTAATGTAGTGCTTTTTACAATGTTGCATTGTTTCAAAGCAGCTTACATATAATGAAAAGAAAAACACAGAAAACAGGAAAATTATGAAAGATGTATATCATACAGAATACATGGTATTTTTTGCTAATTTTATTATTTATTATAAGATGTATATAAGTAAAACTAATTAGGGATACTAAGATTGTAATTGGTTTATGAATATTAAGTTCACTGAACTGATGATAACTGGCTCATACCTTTCTCAGTGGTTTATGAGAGGGTTATGTATCCAGATAGCCTATTAAAACTGTATGTACTTTTCTAAAACCATGTGACATTTAGTCAATTAACATGATAGATGTCAGGAATCATATTAAGCTACATATGCCATTCCAGTTTACATGGAAATTAATTTTAGAAAGAAGACAAACATTTTATAGAACAAGAGTATAATGTACATAATTAATTTGCAATAATATCAAAATGATCTAAACATTAACTATGGAAAAGAGAATGGCAGACAAAACAGTAAAATCTATAAGACTGTAATTAGATCATTATAATAATTATAAACTCTAAAAACTTACAAAACCCTAAGCCAAGCTAAACATCAGCAGTCTTCCAGTAAACAAGCCAACAGGGCGACAGTAGCAGGGAACCAAAACTCAGCCTAACCCAAATGATGTATAGAAGGAAAAAGCTGAAAAAACCTCCTCTGGCATGTTAAAGCTGCAATCCATAAATTACAAATCCATAACTTTTTGTAATAGTGATTTATATTTTTATAATGATTTAAAACTGTTGAGTCTAATTTTGTGACAAATGTCAGGCAATGAGTATGTTACAAACAGACAGCGACAATGTTACTAACTGCAGCAATTATCACAATGCTGTGACTAGGCAGGGAATAGGCAGGATGTTTTGTAGAATCTAACTGAGCTGCAGGTAGATAATAGATAATGGGAAGAATAATAAAGTTCATCACATTCCCACATCTTCTTTGTGACCCAGGTTATGGCTGCAATTATCTTAAATTGGCATGAGTATGAGTATCTAGCTGAACCAGAACCAGGACAGGTTGTCAGGTTAAACTAGCGCTGAGTCGGTCTATCGCAGAGGTCATCAAATCTTTTCTCCCCATCATCTGGTCCGAATCCTGCTGACTACAGGATCTTAGAGAAATGAAAAAAACAGACTTAGAGTAGAACCTGTACATCTGTTCTTATGGGAAGTGTCCCGGTTCTGTTTAACCTCATTAATGCAGTATAACAACCCCTTTTGAGGGATTTAAGTAATAAATCCATAGGACTATGTGTAGGCTAGATTAAATAGATGGATCTTTAATTTACATTTAAACTAACAAAGCTTATTTTTCTCCTGAACAAAACTGAGAAGACTAAACCACACCAAGTGTAGTTTAATTTATACAGAGCTCTGAAAATTTCAAAATCCCTGGTAGCTCTTCGGTCAGACACTCTTGAGATTTTGGTAGCCCGAAATTAATTTAAAAAGCCCAAATAAAAAAGACATTATTTTAAATGTAGAATACTGTAAACATAACAAACATAAATTAAAACATAAATCAAAAACATTTTCATAACACAAATAACATCAATCGTATAAAATAATCAAATTACAATCATCAATACAAATATTTGGTTCTAACTGAACTGAAATTTCTATGAACTTGTAAAAACAATATAGAACATAATTCAGTCTGTGTCAGATTCTGAATCTGAAATATCAAGTGAAGTCACAGATAAGAAAATGCCACTTGACGTAGAGGGCATAGCATCTCCTTCATCACTTTCACATAACTGAAACACCTGCGTAAATCCATGCACCTCTTATTTTCACACACGCGCACATAACTATCAGCGATTTTCTTTCCACTGCACATGCGCTCTCTGTCATGTTTAATCTTGCTGCGGGAGATTTCACTGGTCACGTGATAAGAGTAATGACTGACAGGACAAGCAGCACTGATACACAATTTGCAGATCGCGAACTGAAAGTTAAAAGCAAGCATGCATTCAAACATGATTTCAATACCACACATGTTGATAGTGGCTCCCCGATGCCCGAAAATTACATACAACATAATTACCCGACCGAATTTGCGAGAGAATGCAAAAGCATTGCAATATACTTTTCCTCATAAGATAGCCCGACGGGTAGGGCGGAAATACATTTTGGTAGCCCAACTGGGCTAGCGATTTTCTGAGCCCTGGAGATGCTAACAATATACTGTAATTCTACAGTATTTATACTGATAATTATTTCATTAAATTAATTTTTTTCAGTTATCAGTAACAGTACAAATAGTTTTCACTCTATTAAATGAAGGTATGATTGATAAAAAATTTTATGAATCTTTAATCAAGGTCTAAAACAGTAGAACACTACACACATCTGCTTAAAATACATTACATTTATAACTAGGGCTGCCCCCTAACATTTGACTAATCACTGTGACAAGATTTATGATGCACCTTATTAAAAAAACTCAGAGTCTCAGAGGATGTGCAGACCAGCTAGCAGATGTTTTAACAGACATCTTCAATACCTCCCTGAGCAGCACCGCCGTGCCGATGTGCTTCAAGGCCACCACCATTGTCCCCGTGCCAAAGAAGTCCTGCCTCAATGACTTCCGTCCTGTTGCACTTACACACGTGATAATAAAGTGTTCGAGAGGCACATAAAGATACTGCTGCCCCGTTCTCTGGACCCCACACAATTCCCTTACCGCCCCAACCGCTTAACAGATGACAACATCACCACCACCCTCCACCTGGCCTTCATCCACCTGGACAATAAAGACACATGTTCGAATGCTGTTCATAGACTTCAGCTCAGCATTCAACACAATCATTCCCCAGCATCTGATTGGAAAGCTGAACCTGCTGGGCCTGAACATCCCCCTCTGCAACTGGATCCTGGATTTCCTGACTGGGAGACCTCAGTCAGTCCGGATTGGGAACAGCACCTCCAACACCACCACACTGAGCACTGGGGCCCCACAGGGTTGTGTGCTCAGTCCATTGCTGTTCACTCTGCTGACTCATGACTCTATAGCAATGCACAGCTCGTATCATATCATCAAGTTTGCAGATAACACGACTGTGGTGGGTCTCATCAGCAAGAATGACAAGTGAGCATACATAGAGGAGGTGCAGCAACTAACGGACTGGTGCAGAGCCAACAACCTGGGCCTAATTGTGGACAAAACTAAAGAGATGGTTGTTGACTTAAGAAGACCACTCTCCGCTGAACATCGGCAGATCATCTGTGGAGATCATCAAGAGCACCAAGTTTCTTGGTGTCCACCTGGCGGCAAACCTCACCTGGTCGCTCAACACTAGTTCCATAACCAAAAAAGCCCAGCAGTGCCTGTACTTTCTGAGAAGACTGAGGAAAGCACATCTCCCACCCCCCATCTGCAACATGTTCTACAGAGGGACCATCAAGAGCATCCTGTGCAGCGGATAGTGAGGACAGCTGAGAAGATCATCAGTGTCTATGAGAAGATCATCAATGTCTATTCCCTTCATCACAGACATTTACACCTCACACTGCATCCGCGAAGCCAGTATTGTGGATCACCCACACACCCCTCTCACACACACTTTGCCCTCCTACCGTCTGGTAAATGGTACCGTAGCATTCGGGCCCTCATGATGAGACTATGCAATAGTTTCTTCCTCCATGCCATCAGACTTCTCAATACTCAGAAACTGGACTGAAGGAACACACACACAAAAACATATATATACACTCAACATCCTTCATCCTCAGTCTGGGTTAGGGTTACTTTTTGGGTCTAGGGTCTTTTTGCACTAATGTTTTATTTTTTGCACGTCTTTACTGCTGATACTTCTGTACTGTTCATAGGCTGCTTCTTATGTTTACGCCTATATGTTACTGTCACCAGGTTTACTTTTTTAACAGAACTGTGTACTGGTTGGTGCTTCACTGGAACTTCCTATGCCCGTAGTCTGTCCCAAAAGTTATTGTACTGTCTTTGCACTTGAGTCAATAAATTCTAAAGCAAAAAATGGATGACCCAAATAACAAGACAAGTAAAAAAACTAAAAATATAGTTACAAGATACAATGACAGGCCCAAGCAGTATGGCACCATCGCCACCTGGTGCCTCATGAGAAATGATGCATAGTTGTCATCTGCATTTAATTCTAAAAATAACTAAGGACTTTTTTAAAGGCTGTTATAAGTAAATGTAATATAAGTGGCACACTTCCCGCTGCCAACTGGTGAAGCTATGACTGTGTCTAACAATAGCAACATCATTGTGATCAACCCACAACACCAAACATATTTTCCAAGTTAAATGTAAATCACTCAATACACGCAGAGGATAATGAAACCATTCCTGTTTGCCTTTTTTGCCATGAATTAATTGCCTCACTATGGCAAGACCATTTGATATATCAATAGTCAATATATTTAAGATCTCTTTTTCTGACCAAGTTTAAAGGGATTTGGTTAAATTTAAGAGGCCTTTTTTAAACTCTTTTTAAGTGACGCACTTCTTTCTTTTTGTGTCTTATTTGTGTATTGTCATGTTACTAATTTGTGTATGGTCCTGTAATCTCACTTTAAATCTGAAACTCGTCACAAGCGTTTCAATGCCCAGTTTTCCCTGTGTAATTGTGCAAATTACAAATAAATGACTCTTGACTTAATATATAACCTTTGCCTGGGCCTTATGGCTAATGACTCTGATGTGTGTGTCAAGTTTCAAAGGTTTTTGTGCACAGTAAGAACCCCAAAACCCCTGAAAACTTCACATTCAGTGCTTGGGCTCTAAAAATAAAACAACCCTAAGGAAGATAATAGGGACCTTCACACTTTCAGTGTTTGGGCCCTAATTACTGGTAATATTGCCTTTATGAATGTTTCTAATTGCAGTGTAATTTGTAGGTGCAAAGGTAGGTTGATGCAGATGAAAGACTTTGGTGATAAAGCAAAACCAAGCATGCATCCTCCTCAGGAAAAAGGGCTTTACAAACGTTTGTGAAAACATTGTCATCATGAGTGATTAGAAAAGATTTCTGATGCTTGAAAATAACAAATTAACCAAACTTTGACAAAACAATAACAAACTTTAATCAACTTGTGTTGAACCCAATTTCCAAAACATTTACATTTTACATTTACATTTAGGCATTTGGCAGACGCTTTTATCCAAAGCGACTTACATTGCATTATACTACACATTGATCACTATACATTGAGTATGTGCAATCCCTGGGATTGAACCCATGACCTTGGCATTGTTAACGCCATGCTCTAACCACTGAGCTACAGGAAAGCTGTAGTCTTGTTGTTTGCTTCCACTTAAAGGTTTACTTTTTGCCATGGACATAGCAGGACCAGCCCACAATGCATTTCAACATACTGTGCAAAACTGTATTACATAAGTATATTTACTTTTGAAAATTGGCTGTAAACAGCAGTTGCCTAAAATACAAACTTTTGCCCAGATGGAATGGGTTTTTATGGTATAGTACTGTTCAATGGACAGTATATTACTGCCAGTGTTACAATGTACCAGACATAGACAATGTATAAAACAGTGAATGACTTTGACACAAACAAAGGTAAGTGATGATAGAAATGATTATAGTTCAGTTCTTTGATAGATGGAGTGAATCATGACAAACGTGGGTGTGAGGCCCTCTATCTGAAACAATGTCCTCAGGGATACCATAAGACGTGAACACTTGATTGAAGAGCAACTCCGCAGTCTCCATGGCAAAAAGTAAACCTTTAAGTGGAAGCAAACAACAAGACTTAGAAGAACGATTAACAATCACCAGGATACAGGTGATGAAGTCCATTCCTAGTTGTGACCGGGGCAATTGGGAATAGGTAGAGGGAGGAGTTTGCCTGATGAAAGATGCCATAGAGCTTTGGAAATGGTGCGGTCTGCATCCTCTAATGAACCTTTTGATGTAATTTGCCATGTTGGGTCTTGGTCTTTAAGTAATGGTCTTTAAAGAGCAAAAAGGTAGGCACCAGGGTGACCAGTGCCTACAGAGGAATGAGCAGAATGGATGAGGGGGTGCATCGTATCAAAGATTAGGTGGGCACCCTGGCAGTGTGTGTCCAGAGGCATCGCTAGAGGGATTATTCTGCCAATTGAATGGGCTTAACAAATCGAGTTGAAGGAAGAACAATTTCTGGATCCTCTGGAGGATCGGTGGGGCAGGGAGATGTGAACGGGCATCAGCTTTGGCATTCTTAGAACCTGGTCGATTAGAGATAGTAAAGTTGAAGCAAGCAAAAAAGAGGGACCATCTGGCTTGTTGTGGATTAAGACGTTTAGCGAATTTAAAATACCCTAGGTCTTTGTGATCAGTGAGGATGGTGAAAGGTTCTTGTGCAATTACTTATGGCCAGTAATTCCTGACTACCAATTTCATAATTTTGTTCCACTGGGGTAAATTGACAGGAGAAACAGGTACACGGATACGTTTTGGGAGGCTTACTCTGCTGCTGTGATAGCACTATTCTAACACCAGTGGTCAAGGCATCTACCTCCACGAAGAATGGGTGTGTGAGGAGCAGAGACTTGGAGAGCGGACAGAGGATGAATGATGGAGCTGAAACTATTGATGAATTCTGAGTTCTTTCATGGAAGTAGGTTGTTGCCTCCTTAACGGCAGCCACCTTCCCCCTCGTCCATCTCTATGCCTCGATTGCTAATGTTGTATCCCAAAAACTGTACTGAAGACTGGTGGAACAGTTTTAAGGAGATGTTAGTCTCAGAGCCTCCATAGAACCTCCACAACATGTTGGAGGTGTTTGGCTAGGTTCCGGGAGTATACCAGAATGTCATTAACGTATATAATCACAAAGAGATGGAAAAAATCCTTGGAGCACCTTTTGCACATGGTCCTAGAACACGGAGGGGGCATTAACTAGATCATTGGGCTTCACCAAGTACTCGTAGTGGCCAGTAGGAGTCACAAAACCGGTCTTCCATTCATCCACCCCACATATCCAGAGTATGTTTTAGTCACTGTGGAGGTCGAGCTTGGTAAATATCAAGGCTCCTCTTAACTGTTCTAGGGTGGCTAGGATGAGGGGAAGGGGGTAGCAGAACTTTACTGTGGTTTTGTTAAGTGCTTGATAGTCAATGCAGGGCTGTAAGCCTACATCCTTTATAGCCACAAAGAATAACTCGAAGCAGCAGATGGTCTTATATAACTTTGCTGAAAAACCTCCATTATATACTTTCCCTTGGCCTTTTGCTCAAGGATGGATAGTGAATAGATTCTGCCAAGGGGCACTAGTCCACCGATCAGGTCGATAGCATAGTCCCATGGCCAGCGAGGAGGTAATTGGGTAGCCTTTATTGGACGGAAGACATCACTGAAGTGAGAATAACATGAGTAGATGACAGAACTTCTACAGGACTTGGAGATGGACTGGACACCTGGAAATGACTTTAGGGAAATGTGGGAAACATCTTGGAAAACAGTCCTTTCCCTGCTTAAGGATCCTTCCAGTCCCCAAAAAAGTGTAAGGATTGTGTTGAATGAACCATGGTTGTCCAAGGAAAATATCTACTGTTGTGCTCCTCAGAAGTAACTCCATGGATTCTAAATAGATGGCTCCCAGATTAAGTTAAACCTGTGCTGTTATCTGATCTCTTATTAAAAAAAACAACTTTAGCCAATGGAACTTGTAAATTACAAACCCATCTTAAATGTACTTTTCATTATAAAAATACTAGAAAGGTGGTGTATTCACATGTTCATTCCTGGAAAGAAACAGTATCTGCATATTTGCTCTCGCTGGCTGATCGTGGCTCTGTTTTAGGGCTACTCAACCTTAGTGCAGCCATTGACACTATTGTCCACAGCATTCTCTTACATAGGCTTGAAAAATATGTTGGCATAAATGAAACTGCACTGGCATGGTTTAAATCATATTCATCAGACCGATTCCATTTTGTTGCTGTGAGTGAAAAGGTGTCATATTGATCATAAAAATATGAAAAATTGGGACTTTATCAAGACCAGATGGCCAGAAGACGGGATGGGATGACCCTTAAAACAGATTAGTGGGAATATAACGGACTTCTTTTTTTAAACTTCCTTTATTTACTTACTCACCTCTAGCCTAGTTATATTCTATATTAGTTAATGTGAAAAGTCTAACTGAGGTGAAAATTTTCACATAAAATGTTTTTAACAGGCAACCAAGCAGATGAGCATTAAATAGCCTATGTAAAATTTTCAAAAGAAGTCCATCACATTTTCTCAATGCTTTTGGGTGGGCCAGGCTATTGCTGTAGTCATTGCACTATGGCACAAGGATGAGCCAGAGCAGGGACTATATTCAGGATGAACTGAAGCTTGAGTCAGTCTGTCAGATGTTGGATCCATCTGTAGCTGTGATCTGTAGCTACCCCGGATTTAAAACCCCGGGATAAAAATCCAAAACAGAGAATAATTAGCATAGCTGCTGTTTATAATGTTAAGAGCATAATATTTTATTAACTTAAGGTATAATGGAAAAACAAATGATGAGATGCAGTATGAGAATGCTTGGCTAAACATGTGTCTTTAAACTAGATTTGAACTGTGAGAGAGTGTCTTGAGCCCGAACAGCATTGGGCAGACTATTCCAGAGTTTAGGAGCCAAGTTCGAAAAAGCTCTGCCACCTTTATTGCACTTTGCGATACTGGGTACAAACACAAGTCCAGAGTTTTGGAAGCGTAAGGCACGCATTGGCTTGTAGCGTGAGAGATAGTAGTAGAAGTTAAGTATATAGGGGCCCATTTAAGGCTTTATAGGTAAGCAGTAGAATTTTATAAATAACAGAATTATCTCTGTCTTATTTGAATTTAAAAGAAGAAAATTAGGAGTGACAATGAGTCATCCAAACGACCTTTGCTAATATTTTAGACATAAACGAGATATTTGAAATATGTCTGTAGTTTGTCAGTTCATTTGAATCTAGTTGATGTTTCTTTATGAGAGGCTTAATAACTGCTAACTTGAAAGGACTCGGGACATGACCTAGAGATAGAGAGGAGTTAATATTATTGAGAAGGAACTCCTTAGCTGCTGGTAACAGCTCTATCAAAAGTTTAGTCGGTATGGGGTCTAATAAGCATGTTGTTATTAGACAACATGTAATCAAGCCAACAACGTCTGCGGTCCCTGCTTACTAAGGGACCACAAGGGACCCTGCTTACTAAGGGACCACTAAATTAAATTAAACAGATTTAATTTAGGATTAATGTCCAGGATTATTTTAGGATTTTGTAAATTGTTAATATTGCTTCTAGCATAATGATCTAATTACAGTCCTAAAGACTACTATTTTGTTATTCTCCTATTCTCTTTTATTGTGTAATGTTTCAGGTATTTTATGGTATTATTGCAAATCCCTTATACCACTGTCCCATAAAATGTTACCTCTATTCTGTGCACCATCTCCATGTAAGATAGAATGACTTGTAAAGCTGCTTTGAAGCAATGCATTGTAAAAGCACTACATAAATAAAAATTAATTGACTTTACAGTCTAACTTGAAAAAAAAAGCTTAGATTAAAGGTTGAAAATTGTATAGTTGCAGTTGTTTGTAAAGCTTTTACATTTTAAGGATAGAATATAGACAGACAGACAGACAGACAGACAGACTAGTGGCTAAAATATGGAATATTTAAAAATTATATAGTGCTTTTAAATATTGTCTCTTACTGTTACGGTTAGACGGGACCAGTTGTGTTTGTGTGAGTAACGAGGACGCGGACCTAAATGAACAATATTTAATGAAAAATTACATTTACATTTTACATTTACATTTAGGCATTTGGCAGACGCTTTTATCCAAAGCGACTTACATTGCATTATACTACACATCGATCACTATACATTGAGATTAAAC
>JAZGTI010014919.1:0-13764 GCA_036877585.1 Botia kubotai
GGCCGGGCAGAGCGAGCAGCCTCCGGTGTTCTGGAAATCTCCGGGATAAGTTGAAGATCGGCTATATACGCAACAGAATAGCGCGATCCAATGTCTAAAAGTTCTTGCCTGCTGTAGGATGATAAAGCAAGGCTGTTCTTGGTGAAGAAAATAAAAAATAAAAAAATTACTGCTAAAATGCAAAAACTGGTGAGATGCCGAGCCTCACGTTGTGCACGCGCCGCCATCTTGGTCACAGATGTGAAATGTCTCGTTGTTTTGATGTCTATACAACGAAAGTCATTGGGTGTGACTGTTGTTTGGTTACCAACGCACTTCAATATCTTCTTCAATCACATTCTTCTTCAATATTGCACTTTAATATTACATCCAATATCTTTTTTGGTGCAGCTCAGAATGATAAAGTCATAAGGGTTTGGAATGACATGAGCAGCTACTAACTGCTCTTTAAATGACAAGCAGCTAGGCTGATACCGCTCTTCTGATGCCCTGGTTCTGCTCTGTCTTCAAAAACTTTCCTGCTCAGTGCTTTCCTTGCTGCAGGAAGGGCTGGAAAGGAGGTTGTCCCCTTCCGCCCTGAGGGTGTACGTGGCCGTTATATCGGCCCATCACGCTCGCCTCTATCAAGAGGGTTGGGGGCCTGC
Organism: Botia kubotai; assembly: GCA_036877585.1. Taxonomy (NCBI): domain Eukaryota; kingdom Metazoa; phylum Chordata; class Actinopteri; order Cypriniformes; family Botiidae; genus Botia; species Botia kubotai. Next base: position 645 of record JAZGTI010014919.1, read on the forward strand.
AGGCATTGTCAGTCGGTAATTTGTGCCTAGAGTTCGGGCCTGTCTACTCTCACATTCTGATCAGCTCTGATCAGCTCTTTGTCTACTTCGGAGGGTGGCAGAAAGGAAAAACAGAGGTTGGCCCACTGGATAGTGGATGCCATCGCCTTGGTGTATCAGTCCCGAGGCATGCCGTGCTCCCCCGGAGTGAAGGCTCACTCGACTAGGAGTGTTGTTTCCTCCTGGGAAACAAATTATATTTTGTGGGGAAATCTGATTGAGCAGCTCAAAGAAATCATTATTATAAGCTTACAGTTGCAAACCAGAGTATGGTAAGGAAACAGTTCTGAACATTAATCTGCTATGTACTTGCTAAATACCTGATTTTTCTTTCACTTAAACCAAAAAAGTTATAGATTGTAGCTTTAACAAATTAATTAAAAAATGCAACTGATTCAACAATTTGTTTGTAATTATTTAAAAATATTCGCGTAAGTCTGTCATTAAATGATGAAAAACAAGCCTTGATTATTTTAAACAAAATGTTTACGTATTATGACAGTTGAGTTTTGTCTTTGGTGTTGAGGTTTCCAACAATATTGACCCAGAACACTAAATCAATCTACACTAACTCATGGTAAAAACCCAGCTGAAAGGTGAATTATTCAGTTTTGTGTTTCTGTGAACCTCAGAAACCTAAAACTGACCTAAATCACTCAAAGCTCCAGAAGACTTCTGATTGCTAAAGCAGAATATGACAACAGAGCAGCAAGACTGAGTCGTGTGATGGCTGGGACCATCTGACTGCACCTCATCATGGTATCTAATAACCCTCAGACTGCCTCTGTATTTCTGAAATACATGTGTGTCTGTAAGGCAAAAACTGGAGAATTTTACCATTTCCATTATGGAGTAAGGAAAACAAAGTGTCTTTCATTACCCATGATGCTTTGCAATGAATGAAAAAATACTGATTGGTTCATGGAGGAAAGGAGGCGGCAGAAAACAGTGTGTATATATATGCATATAAACAGAGGTATAGTATGCTGTCTAGGCAGACAAAATTTAAGAGTGTTCTCCCACTGTGAAGGGTTGCCCTAAAATAAATGCACCCCTCTAATGTACCTCATTTCAACTAAAATGTAAGACAATCTTGCATGAATCAGGGGTTATACACTACAAAATGTGAACTAGAGGCACCAGCCACCATAGCTAAATGTGTACTGGGCACCAGGAGGTTCTGACATTGGTGAGCAATTTCCTTTGACTACATTCTAATAAAACAGAGGCACTGACTATTGAACCAAATTGTTTTACTATAATGTCATATTGGTTAGAATCTGGGTGTTACGTTAGACACAAACTGAAAAGTGAATTCAGCCAACCAGAGTCAAGGGAGTTTTCATCGTATGTGTCACTTTAGGGATCTACAATGGTCCTCAAATATGCTGAATTACTCCCAGCTTGACAACAGCTTAAAACTTCTTGACTGATTTTCAGCAGGCACTGTATCAGAAACAAAGAATCAACACCTCACCTCAGCAAACACAAAATAAACATGTACTTAACATAAACATACTAATTTCTATATCAACAGTTTGATTCAATGTTATACATTTTCTGTCTAACATATCTTTAAATATATCTCTATTTCAAAGTAATATATGACTTTTAACAAACGTAGCTTTCTTAACTAGTATAAACACTATATTTGGTCTGTTTAGCCACAGGAGAAATGGCCCTGCTGAGGCTGGTTCCTTCCAAAGATTTGTTCCTTAATTCTTTCCTTTTTATTTTTATTTATTCATACCCGTGATCAATTCTCTCATATTATTGAATTACAAATGGTACATTAAAAGAGAACTTAACAGGGAACTTAAATAGCATGACTAATCAGAGTGAAAAAGGTGATTATGATTAATAAACAGGAAGTGCATGAAAACAGGAAAAACTAGAAACAAACAGAAGACTTCAAAATAAAAGTCTGTGCACATAACATAATGCCCCCTCCCGGAAGGCATGTCCTCACGCCGTAGAAAGCACCACCGAAGTCCAGGGTGGTACTGATGGTGGGAGGAACCAGGGCTGAGACTTGAGGAGCCAGGGCGGAGACTTAAGGGAGTAGGATGGTGCCCAGAACGGACCCAGAAAGGTAACCCACAGTGCTGACAACAGAGGGTATATACAAATATATCATTTGAACTTGTAGACATAATAGTCTCTGAACCTGAGTCCAGTTTGTACTCACCCCCAGCGGTGGTGTTGTAGGCAGGGTCCTCTAGACTACCCTCGTGCTCCACTGGCAAGTCCACCATTGCGTCTGCTGCAGCCGGCTCGTGCACCTGGTCGGGCTCTGGCTCTGCGGTGGGCTATGGCTGCTGTGCATCGCAGGGTGATAACTGGTTGAGTTCTGGACTGTTGACTACCACATCTGATGACCTGGGGCTGGAATCCGCTTCGTCTACAATGAGATCTGACCCCGCCAGCCATAGAGCGAAGTTTACGTAGCCCTTTAGAGTCCACCGTAAATCTGCACACCTAACCATTAAACAGTAGTACGGTCAACAACAGATGCAAAGCAGCATAGATCAATGAGATAATCCAAAGAAACACAGGGAACGAGAAACCATGACAAAATCCAAACAATCACTGACAATCTGAACATCAAAACAGGGAACTTAAATAGCGCGACTACTCAGAGTGAAACAGGTGATGATGATTAATAAACAGGAAGTGCATGAAAACAGGAAAAACTAGAAACAAACAGAAGACTTTAAAATAAAAGTCAGTGAACGTAACAGATGGATTCTCACAACATTAAGTCAGTTTGACAACATTCATTTGTGTGGTTATGTCTCATCTGTAAACAGAAAGACAATCCAGCTACTATATGCCATGTGTGTGCTGGAATGGTGGAGTCAATTTAAACTCATCATCCATTGCAAGTAATTTGCGATTTTATGTTTGAACAGCAATGGAGATAGAAAAGGCAAAAGTTATAAATTTTACATTAGTAAAAGTTACAAACTGCAGCTTTAACAAGGTAATGCAGGTGGTTGTATATTAGTTCCTAGCTGAGTGAGTTCCTATGAGTTCCTAGCTGAAGATTTCTGAATGCAGAAAGCAGCTTAGCTTGATAAGGATTGGACTGGTGATGTTTTTAGTTCTGAAAGTTCCTAAAGTGCAGAAAGGAAATCAGTTTTCTATAAGATATGCTAGTTTGACGTATATTAAAGTAATTGTGGCAAAATTTATTAGCCTTTAACATATTCTATTCTGAAATCTATTCACTAAAACAGGACTGAGAATTTGTCTGAACCTCGGACAATGCTACAGAACAGGTCATATGAAAAGTGTATGATGAGGCTGTAAATGAGGCATGAGCACGATCAAACCTGTCATTTGGACAATGAGGAAAATCCTGCAGCATGTCCATGATAATGGGGAAGAGCTAATCCATCCACTTCCTCATCTCCAGCTCACCTGGGACATATTAAAACACAATCCCCTTAAGGGGGGGATTTCAATTCAACTAATTTAATTTCCTAAAGAGCTCTTGGGTTTGGCAGACTACATTCTAAGCTAATGTAAAACCTGAAACCTACGAATAACTTAAATATTTAAGTTAAGCACACATTTGTTTTACCTATTTTCACTAAATGTCACATAAACGATTCCAAAAACACAATCTGTAAGCAATAGTGCCTGTCCTTAAGATTGCCCCATTTCGTAATGTCCATCCAGGTGGCTATATTCCATTCATTTAATACCTACCACCTTAGTCACGTCTAATGCCACTATTCATCCACTCCGAAAACTATTTGCTCTTTATGCCTAGATCCCTTTTTCTCAACTTCTCTTTGCTCCACCTTCTCACTCAGAGTCCTAGTACATTTTGTCTCTACGCTTGTGATTTCCTGACTTCCTGTTCTGCAATGAGCTACCCCAACCGTTATTCTGAACTGTTTCTCCAGATCCCAGCATTGAGAAAAACACCTGAGCAGGAAGCATATTGAGTCATAAAAGAGCAGGAAAATGTCCGAAAGTCAGGCTTGAAAAGGATCTATTACCTGTGCAAGTTCACTGATGGTTGCTAAAACGCTAATGACGACCCTGGGGTTTGGGTCCGGATTGTTCAGCTTTAAGATGAGTGCCTGTTTAAAGGACAAGTGTAAATAATAAGTCACAGGTATTTAGCTGTATCTACACCCCAGAAAAAAGAATGACAGATAACTAACACTGGTAATTAAAAAGGAATTTTATTATTATAATTTTATGGAAAAACAATTAAAATTAATAAATATAATTGTAATTATAAAAGTTATAATTAATATTTATAATTAACATATAACTAACAATAATACAAATAATAATAATATTAATAGTGCTCTTTTTGTATATTGGCTATATTTGGTTATATATCATACATATTGTTTAAGAGAACCATTTATTTTCTGAGCAAAATTTGACGTGTCAGGGAAAGCAGAGTCAAGCGAGAAAGAGTAGTTCTCTGTGCAAACGTTTATAGAGCTGCCACCTGCTGGTAGCTAAAAGGAGCTACAACAACAAACAGCAACAGTTATATGAACATCTTCAGAATAGCACACTACCATACTGCTGATTATTTCTGCACTGCAGAAATACACAGGGAGAACACAGTGGATATGGCAGATGTTTCCAAATGTATTGAATTGGACTGAGCATAAATTAATATTAAAATAAGCAGGAGGAAGGGAAGTACCCAGTTGCAGACAGCTTTTCAGAAATTTACGTAGGGGGGTACTCAACAAGACCAGATAATATATACAGGTGAGCTCACAAAACACGAAGCCAACTTCTAAACAAGAACCACATCTGGTATGTGGTTCACAAACACCCTACTAACCCTTTCTCCCTACAGGTATAGCCTCTATTAAACAATGAAATGCTGGAATCTTGGTAAAAATGTAACTACGCACGGCAGATGTTATTGCCTCCTTATGATTTCCGCTTCATTGTTTTCCTCACCTTGTAAGTCGCTTTGGATAAAAGCGTCTGCTAAATGCCTAAATGTAAATGTAACTATTTGATGGCAGATATTTGACAAGCAAACAGCTAAAATATTTAACAACAATTTAACCAAAACAGCAGCCCCAACAGCACCAGCTCAACCAATGGTTAAGTTTGGGGCACTATCCGTCAGGTACGCACGGAAGAACTCAATCGCAGACAGTGATAAACACAAAAACCCTTTTATTTAAATGAACAGAACAGAAAACCCCCCACACAGGGGCGAAAACAAGTAACAAAGGCCACTGTGATTTCAAAACCAAAAACTAAGCATAAATTAATCACAAAGAAAATCAATGCCAATACTAAAACATCAAAAAAAAAAACTAAGGCGGAACTAAACTTTAAACATACAACGAACAGTAGACATTAACAATGAATACAGAAGACACCGACTAGAGAAGACCCACAAGAACATAAACAAACCAACGAGGGAGAATGAACGGAACAACGAGTAGCTTGGATTACACCGACGGAGTCAAAACCAGGGAAGGAGTATGAAAGAAACATGGACGGACAGACCAGCACAGGACAGCAGACACGAGGGCATTAAATACAACAGGGAATAATGACAGACAGGTGCGTGAAATCAAACAAACAAGGAAACAAGGGGGTGGGGTCATGACACGGGCCGGAGAGCACATGGCAGATGTAAACAAAGCCGAAGCCACATGCCTCCACATAGAAAGAACACCCAGAGTGTGGGTCTAGACTCTGACTCTTGAAATCGAAAACAAGAATAGACAGGACGAGTCGAAATCTAGCCCCACGCTCTGACATAAAACACAGACTGTGTCAGTATCCTGGCAAAACACAATCTCCAGACTTGACAAGAAGCCAGGACCCTGACCCTATCTCTCTGATAGCCTGCTGAAAATTACTTATAAAATTGTTTTTAAAACTTGCATCATCTTCTACTATGTCTCATACCCTCAAAACCAAAGCTGCCATGCATGTGCAGGGCCAGTGTGATGCTGCCCATGTTGCTGGCCTCGGGAATGTTATGCAGAGGTTTATGCACCAGCACCAGAGACAACATCTTCAGCAGCCCGTCGTGGATATCCTTCTTTAGCTGCGGTATCTGACGACTCAAGTTGTACAGTCAACCAATCACAGAAAGGCAACCATTCAGAATAACTAATCACAGACAGGCAAACATTGGGAACAACCAACCACAAAGAGGCAGTCAGAGAGGCACACTTACAGAATCTAATGACATGGAAGCAAAAAACTCGCTCATAAAAACGCATCATTTATAAGACCATCAAGAGCTGTGAACTCTACGTACCTGAGGTCTACCGCTAACATGGGCTCCAGGAGCTCTTTAACATCCTGCTGGATGCTTGGCCCCATGGCTCTGGACAACATATTAATACAAGTGAACACTGTGGCATCCACCTGCATGGTCTTCTGCCTCCCGAAACATAAAAAAAACACAGGATGAAAGTACAAAAGACAAGACAAATAGATGCTATTGAGTATTCATTTGATGTTTAGGGGAACAACAGAGACGGTGATGCAGAGTGATTATAAGACAGTTCTACAACCTGATTATATGAGTCATATTCACACTAGTGTTAAAGAGCAAATACCTGTGATTGTACATCAATTCAACTCAACATGAACTATGTTAAGATTATTCAATCATTAATTAATTATTGATCGTAGCATTGCCTGGCAACAATAAAAAGCCAACAGTTAGGCTAAAGAACTGTATTACTCTGTATTACAGAAAACTGCCATTTGTTATTTTAAAATCATGGCTTTTAATCCATGTTTGTTAGCTTTGAGGCCATCTCTATGTTATTGTGTATTGTTTATTCTACATTGATTATTTAGCGGTTGCCACCATTTTTAAGAAGCGATAAACTACTTGAGACTGAACACCCCCTAACAATGGCCAGATTCTTGTGGAATGTGGCTTGAACATCAGGCACAAACTCAGGTCTGAGTTTGAAAGGCTCTTACCTGTGCGCAAAGTCCTTAGGTGGCAGTGCAGCTTTGATGATCTCCAGGATCTTGCTGAGGTAGGGCTGAATATCTGCCCCCATGGCCACCACCAGTGACTGAAACACTGCTGTGTGCTCCTTCTTCTTCAGACAGCCCAGCAAGTGACCCATAGTGCCTGGCAAATACTGATCTGAGGCCAGAAGATGGGACTTCAGTAGTCAAGCTAAACAAAATAATCATTAGCCCAACACTGTAAAATAAAGGCAGGGTAGGCAGTGTTTCTTCAGAAACATTTTTGTTATGCTGGTTGAAAGTTTCTTCACATCCTGATATTAATTTATAAGTAAAGTGGTCTAAATACATTTTTATAAATATATATCTTCTGTGGCTGGCACAGGACCATACAATATTCATCTAATCATTGCATTCAGTGACCTCCCCATATTCTGTTCAGTATGTTTTGGAGGAGGCATGGCTTTAGAGAGTGCTCTGAAGGGAGGGTGAAATCTTATGCTTTCAAAGCTAGCTTGTTATTGCTAGCCTCTCAGAAACTGCCTTCCCTACCTTTAACTGCTACAATGTTTGCATGAACTATGTTCTATGATGTGTGTAAAGATGTTTTGCAATAAAGCATGGCAGATAAGCAGATATTACCAGTGAAGGTGTGAGGCTAAAAGGCAGCAAGTCGGGGCAGCAGGTTCAGGATGGTTATCTGAATCAGTGGATTCTTACCACTCCTGTATGTCAGCACCCAGCGGCTCCCCTGGTACAATAGCACAGCCAGGAACTCGCATTATATTCTCACAGGAATTTATTTGAGAAAACAAAAACCTTAATAAATGAAACATGAAGTAAACAGCTCATCTTTCAGTTCCAAAGTCAAGGAAACTACTACAACTGCCAAATTTGTAAGAACAGACTAGATCCTGTGAATATAAAGAATGTGAATGAAAGCTGGAAAGAATTTTGAGTTTGGACACAGCACTAACTGTTACGTGTCAGGACCCTTATTTTGAAGTTTCTGTTTGTCTCTGGTTTTCACTGTCTTCACTTCCTGTTTGTAATTGCCATCACCTGTGCACCATTCATTAACCATGCTATTTAAGTTCCCTGTGCCTGTATTTAGATTGTCGGTTATTGTTGGATGTTGGATGTTCCCTTGCTGTTGGATTATCTTTGGATTGCTCTTGTTTCTTGTATATTTGGATTATCTTCGTGTCATGCTGCTGTTTGCATTTGCCGTTACCCCATCACTTATATGGTTAGTGTTTGTTTGTCTTTGTTTAATAAATATCTTTTGTTGTTATCTAGTTTCCGCGTCTTGCTCCTCGTTCATGTCACCGCCAACACTACCACTCCGTAACACTAACAATATATTATACTTTATATAATAAAGTCAATTAGACGTTATGGGCTACAAGAATGTTTTAATTATATCTGTCAAAGTGTAACAATTTGACACCTTTGAAATAACAGTCAAGGATGAGTATCATAAAACTATTACAAAACAAAATTTGTCAACCCAAAGGCAGAATTGGAAACCTAAACATAACGACAGACATAATGACACCTGTCAGACAGGTGTTTGTGCATGTGGATGATATCTGAGACCAACCAAACAAGTTTAGGTAATTTCTGCATCATATTAGTAATTCCCACCCAACACAAAAACGGAACAAGGCCTGGTTGAGTTTATTTGTTTAGTCTTATTTTTGTTTAGTTTATTTGTTTAGCCTGTACATACAAACTTGAACTGGAAAGGTCCTTAATGCTCCCAAAGCAGGTCTCAACTCCATATGATGTACAGCGTCCAGTCATAAACTATGCTCCCATAATCTAATTTTGATTGGACTAATCTTCTATTAAGACTCAGAAGTATGGTACGATCTGTGCCCCATTATATTTTAGATATCACTTTTATGATATCACTCATTGTTTTGAGCCATTTTATACCAAACAGTCATTCATTTAATTTAGACATATTTGTAATTGTCCCTCTATTATATTCATGTTTTTCCCTTTATAATAAATGCACAAGTCATCTACATAAAGGCTACAAAATATATTTGACCGAATGATGCTTACACAATTATTTATTTTATACTTAAAAGAGTAACTGTAAGTATACTTCCCTGGGGTACTCCCAACTCTTGTGTATGCAAATCAGATAAAACATTTCTATTTGAAGATAAAACATCTATTAGATATATTAGATAAAAAAAGTTATATAAAATAGGTAAATATTATTATAATAAAAATCATAATAATAAATCATAAGCTTTTTCCAAAAAAACACTAGTAAACGTTCTTTACTAATAACACATACAAAGGTTTACAATCTGATGATCAAGAGTACTTTTCCTCATTTAAGTCCACACTGATAATCACAGATTTTTTTATCTTTTTCCAACATCTACACAAATCGATCATTGATCATTCGTTCCATGGTTTTGCACAGACAACTGATCAGGGCTATGGGACAATAATTACTGGCATTAGTATGATCTTTTCCCAATTTAGATATATGTATAACTATTGCTTTTTTCCAGTAGATTGAGATTTCTCCTGATTTCCAGATGTTATTAAAATGTTTAGTAGAATTATTATATATTGATATATCATAATATATTATGGGGTAAATGATTTGCAAATTTATAATGAATATTATGTGGTGCAACTGGTCCAATTCAGTGGTACTAGAAGGGTTTCTTGCAGACAAAAGGCAATAAGATTGATGATAGCTGCTAAACGCTGCAGCTCAGTAAAGTCTGCCTAAACCCTTAACAGTTCCACTAAATTATATCATTATTTTCAAATGGGTAATACATGTATATGCTCTTTATTTTTACATTTTAGAGACAGACTTCTACTATGGGAGATTATGTCTTCTGTCATTTCAATATGAGTGACCTTTGGAAGTTCAGTCTTTTGAGATTTCCTTTCTTGATTTGTTTTCATTGGGTACATTTTTGTACCATGTTGTATCTTTTTCTGTCTTGAAGCCTGGTTGTGTTCAGTTCATGATCTTTAGTTTGCAATGTCAATATTTGACTTTGTGTATTTGTGTTTTTCTTTTAAATTAAAGTACCACTTCTGTTATTAAAATTTTGTGGTTTACCACTATTCACTCAGGCCAAACCAGTTTGACAGTCAGAGGTATTCATGGTTGGTTGATCACAGAGGAATAGGTTTTCCTCAAATTAAAAACTGAAGACTGCTCGACCACTTCACATGCTTCAGTATAACTTTTGTCTTTCACACAGTATAACATTCACTGTGAAAGCTATTTACATGAAAGTGAAAGTGACGTATTTGTCAATGTATGGTAACCCATACTTGAAATGTGACCTCTGCATTCAACCCATCTAGTGAGTAGTGAACACACTGCAAGTCATGAACTGGATCAGAGGGCAACTATCACTGCAGCACCCAGGGAGCAACGGGGATAAAGGTGCTTTGCTCAAGGGCACCCCAGTCACTTCCTGCTAGCTGTGGGATCGAACCTGCAACCTTTGTGTAACAAGTCAGACTTGTGTGGATATTGTGTGGGTGTTTGAACCTTTATTTCACTAGTCTGCTGCAGCAAATTCATCATGATTGTTTGTCTCTTGCTTGGATTTCTTAGGATTTATAAAATTGATATTGTTAGTGTTATAAATGAGAACTAAAACTCACAGCATGGTAATGGGCTATCCTGAAACTCAAACCAATTCTTGTTCGGTGCAAAAACAAAATCAAGACTTTGTAAAAGGGCATAATTGATCCACTTAAACAGTTAACCTGCAATATACGATAGCTATTTTAAACCAATACAGCAAAATAATTCATTGTACTGCGGCATGTCGCCTTTTCACTTCAAACTCCACATACTCTGCAGTGAAGGTGTCATCTGTCATGGACAGGTGGCCCCATGGTCTTAGACAACTGAATCTCCATGGGCCATCTCCATGACAACCGTATCACTGGAGGGCAGGTAATTGGCAAAGTGGCTTATCCTAGTGGCACTACCCCCTCCACACCAATCAAACTTAATAGAGAGACACAATGAGCAACAAAACATGCATGTCACATGCTTGATTCTCATGCTGGAGGTGAAGAGGGCAACTCTTTGACTCAGACTTACCAATGGCAAGTATACCGCCTTTCTTATTCACATCAGAGCAGGAAACCAGCTCAAATATGTAGTGGTTTGAATCATAGAATGTGGTTGCTTTATCTTGGCTCAGCTTGAGACAGAGCTAAAACATCAGCACAATAAACCTTTCCTTCGTTACTTTTGTTGTTCTCTTCAATACTTTTGTATTGTTAAAAACATTGGATTTAATTTTGCTGATTCTATTAAACCTGTGTCATCATAACATGTATAATGTTTAAGTGTTTATTGGTACTCCTCAATGCTTGACTTCTGTTCCACGTACATTTCAGTGAACACATTTCGTATTTGTTCAATCCCACTGAAGAACAAGTAATTTTCTGTGGTAATCAGTACTTTTGTTCCCCTTGATATTCAGTTTAGAGAGGGAAACACTATTCACTTCACTGTTTCTTCAGGTTTTTCTCTCTGAGCTCAGTGGTGATGTAGTAGGTCTTTGGCAACTTTGGCATGTGTGTCTTCATAGCGACTCTCATGAACAATAAAAACTAAATGAGTACTGTATTCATAAAAAGGGAAGTATTGGCAAAATGTCACCCGTAATACCTCTACCTCTACATTTACATTTATTCGTTTAGCAGAAGCTTTTATCCAAAATGACTTACAATCGACGAGAGCAGGGCATTGCAGTAGTCCAGCCTTGATATTACCAGTGCTTAGACTAGGACCTGTGTTGCATGCTTGGACAGGAAAGGTTTGATTCTCCTAATGTTGTAGAGCACATACTTGCATGACAGAGAGATGGTTGCAATGTGTGAAGTGAATTTCAGCTGGTTATCAATCACTACACCGAGGTTTCTAACTGACCGAGTAGGTGTGAGAGTGGATGGACTAAATTGAACTGTGAAGTTGTATTGAAGAGATGGGTTGGCCGGGATTATCAGAAGTTCTGTCTTGCCAATGTTAAGTTGAAGGTGCCATTTTTTCATCCAGGCTGAGATGTCTAAAAGGCAAGTGGAGATCCGTGCAGCAATGGTGGGGTCGTCCGGCTGAGAGTAAAGCTGTGTGTAATCTGCATAACAGTGGTATGAGAAGCCATGTGTTTTAATAACTGCACCTAGAGAAGCTGTGTATATTGAGAAGAGAATGGGAGCAAGAACCGATCCCTGTGGGACCCCTGTGGTCAGCTGATGTGACATGGACTCCCCACATCTCCATGATACCTTGAAGGATCTGTCTGCGAGATATGAGCTGAACCAGTTGAGTGTCTGTCCAGAGATACCTCTGCCTGACCTACTACAGCCTTTGGAAAGTGCAATAAACGTTCCAGTAAATACCATTTATCAAGAAGAAAAATTAAAATTTTTAACAGTATAAACAGTACTGTATCGTCTGTACCTAAGTGGGTTTTTATATAAACAAGGTTGACGTTTTAACTCAGGTGGGGAAATTGTCAGACGGTCCCTCAAGCAATGTGCGCTGTGACACTCTCGGGTATAAATGTGCAGTTTACGTATGCATTACAATTTTTTTTAGTAAATGTTTACATTTACATTTAGTCATTTAGCTGACGCTTTTATCCAAAGCGACTTACAAATGAGGACATGGAAGCAACTTCAATTACAATAAGAGGCAACAGTGAATAAGTGCATAGATATAGACAGGTCTCAGGTATTATACAACACAGTATAAGAAGGTTTTTTTTAAGAAGTAGAAGTGGCGGTGTGTTAGTAAATTAGTCAAGGAAGTGAAGATGGAAAAGATGAGTTTTTAGTTGTTTCTTGAAAATGGCTAATGACTCAGCCAATCTGATGGAGAGGAGTTCATTCCACCAACCAGGCAGAGTGAAAGACAAAGTCCGGGAAAGTAATTTCTTCCCTCATTGGGATAGAACCACAAGGCGACATTCGTTCGCAAATTTGAACGCAAATTTCTGGTGGGCACATAAGTGCGGAGAAGGGAGAGCAGGTAGGGAGGTGCGGATCCAGTAGTCACCTTGAAGGCAAACATCAGAGCCTTGAATCTGATGCAAGCAGCTATTGGCAGCCA
>JAZGTI010014920.1:0-13763 GCA_036877585.1 Botia kubotai
ATCCACTTTTCTGTGTATGCTTCTATAATAATACACTACAGTCTGTTTGTAGTACCTTAGTAGCTATTTTCCGCACAGAGATAAAAATCTGCATGGGTAGAGCCAAAATACAGCTGTGTTTCGCTAGTAGTGCTAGTTTGGGATAGCGCCATGTATTAACTTAGCAAGTCAGCGTAGCGCTAGGTTCAGGTTAAGGCAGTGACATCGGCCTTATATACGCATCACGGCAGAAATATATTCTCTTATGAAACTTACTGCTTTGCTGTAAATCTCTGGTCTGTTACCTCCAAGCCCAGCCCAGTCCAGATCCTGTTCATTCATTTAGGTTATTGTGAGGAGGTGAACGTAGACGCTTTTGGCTGCTGGACTGGCCACCAATTCATTCATGCCATAGTGAAGTTACTGTGTGGACTGAAGTCTCAAGTTTCTGTTAGCCTGACACAGAAACACGGGTTCTTATTGTTTTCATCTCAAATATGGAAGGTGTTGGAGGTCCAAACAGGAAGTACAAGTCCGATGAACTGACCACACCTGAGCTACACTGCAAAATCATTTTCCTCATCAGGGCTTTCTCTTGTTTTCCAGTAAAAATACTTTGCATGCTTATTTTTCTTACCGTTGGCAAATTAATTTTGGCTTTGTTTGGAAGCTAAAATCACACTAATATTTGTTCGATTTATGCCAACAGTTAGAAAAATTTGTTAATGAGGTAGGAAAAATAAATAAAACAAGTCTTAATATCTGCTCTACTAAATCTATGTTGTTTTAAAGATTTTTGGATTTTTACTGGAACACCAGACAAAAGGACATATTAGGAAAATGTTTGTTTGCAGCATGCCCATCCCTAAAGGTGCTATTGCCCGTGACAAAACTAGCTTCAGATTGTCACCCAGTACTACAGCAATTTTTACAGTTGTGTTCTTAAAGCTCTCTCATTGTGTCACATCTTCACTGTTGTTTGTGTGTTGTGCCATTTTTAGCTTCCTTTCTGGCATGTCAAGGCGTGTTATGAAATCTGAGGCGTGTTATGAGTTCTGGACAGTTACATTAACTTCATTTAGCATGTTGGTCAACTGTAAACTCGATTAAGGGCGTCATTTGTTTTGTCCCAGAATTCAACATGTCTTTTCATATCGTCGGTCAGTACGTTGCTCTGCGCGGAATGAGAACGCGTAAATCCTAGAATGTGAATTTTAGCTGCACCTGCAACATTTAAAACGATAGCCATCGCTATATGCTAGTTGCCTTTATTCTTGCTCTTTAGAAAGAGAAGCCACTGATCTTTTGTTCTGTTTGCGTTTGTTTTTTATTTAGAGAATTATCATGAAGAATATGTGACAGATGAAAATGTTTATTTCTGTATATACAGTATTTAAAGACATTGTACAGATTTTTAGCGCTGTTTTAGCATTAGCGGCTTCATGAGCTGTGTGTGTAAGACACATTTTTTTTACATTCACCAGCCTTCACGTGAATCCTAATTTCGATATCATCGTAATCCAAACCTAAACCCATGCCAAAGCCAAATTTAAACCTAATCCTTACCTTAGTCCTAGCCCATCAAAGACCTTTAAGTTATTCCAAACTAATAATGAAGACTAATAATTCCATTTGTATTGCCATGAAACTTAATCCATAATTTAATCTCAATCCAATTACCTAATCCTAATTTCTAAATCCTGTTTCCCAATCCCAAATGCACACAGGCTAAAGATGAGTGATTGTGTGAGTTGATGTATATTGCTCTGTTTTTGACTTGAAAACCTTTGACCTTAACAACTTCACTTGTAGTTATCATTTGAGTTGAGTAAAAATGAAGTGTAACATTTTGGTATGATTTGGTTTGGGGAGATGAGATGACTGATAGTTTGAGGTGTGTATGTGCTCCCGTCTGATTCTTGGATGATACACAACAAATTTAAGGCAATAGTTGTCTGTGGTTTGAAGAGGGCACGGACAGACAGCCCTCGACTACATTTATAATGATACTGAGAAAAAAAACAACAACACTAATGTAAAATGTAAACAATAAACGTATTGCAATGTGACGTTCCACAGTGATCCAGTTAAACTTCACCCGGCAGTTCTGCCAGTGTCGTCTGTATGAAAGCTTCGGCCACAAAATCATTGTTTCCATTGAATTCCACATTAATCGACATTTTAGACTATAAAGATGATGATAACATCCATCGTTAAATCAAAATGCGTTTTATCAATAATGATAGCATGAGGGACACTGTAATTTAACAGTGTCTAAAGATAAACAATCAATATTCTGATTAAGCTTTTGGCGTTCGTGAAGAATCTGCTTAATGTAAAATGCCTTTCCGTGGTCGCATTAAAAAGCAACACAATACGATACAAATGCCATGCTACTGTAGAACTGTTAAAATGATGGTTTGAAAGACTGCATCTCTTAAAGAGATAGTACACCCATAAAATGTACTCACCCTCATGTGGTCTGTATGATTTTATTTAACTGTCCACGGTGCTGTTACTAATGCAATGAAAGTGGATGGAGACCGGAAACAACAGTGGGGTTTGGGTGAACTATCCCTTTAAGAGTTACACGGACTTGAGGTTTCCATTAACAAGTCAACCTGAACATCTGGTGCGGTGAGATCCATTGCAAAACTATGTAATGTTGACGATGAAAATAACAAGCCGCACATAAAATAATGCTTAAGCTTTTCTTAATGTAAATTCTTACAGCATTTGAACAAGCTGCTTGTGTGATTGTTAATTGCGAATATTTGCGTATACTCTGCACGATTCGCATGAGTACTGAAAGAAAATCTCAATTTTGGTTATGTTCATTTGAATATTCAATTTTAACTGAGAAAATCTTTGAGTAATTAATGAAAACCAAGCTAACACAGCTCATTCTCTCATTGGCTGTGCAAGGCAGTCAAAGCAGGAAGTGATGTCGTGTGTGCGCGCACACAGGGCGAGACACCTGAACAACTGCTGTAACTGTTTAGCAGAGCACACGTACATGTGGCCACACACCTTTACAAGCTTGTGCAGATTTGAGGAGTAAGCACACATTTTTTGCTCAGAGTGAATTGATGAAAATTTAAAAAACTTATCTTCCTGTTCTGCTTGTTTTAAACTGTGCTTTTGTTTCACACTTTGTTACAGCATATCTGTTCATGGGCAGCTTTCTTTTCATTATTTTTTTATCTATAACACAATGTTTAGCCTCTTGCTATATGCTTGTGAATTCACAAAATCTCATTTGTTCTTTTGTATTTTCATTTAAAGATTTATTTTATTTACAACTTCATTTTGTTTTTCTTTTCTATGAGGGATGTTCATACTGACTTATGAATTCACTGTGAATTTGATTTTAAATGGCCTTTTTGCGTTGTTTTATTTAGCTAGATGTAGCTAAAAGACAAAGGGCCAGGTCATAGGACGTGAATAAAATGGGAAATGAATTGCACCGTTTATTAGATGTTGTGCTTCAAATGCTTAAAAGTCACCGAGTCATTGACTTAAATCCAAAATGGCTGCTCACCGCTAGAGCAGTTCTGCAGTCTCACACACTGTGTAAACTCACAGACTGAACCCACTGGCTCAGTGGATACAGTGTCACTGCTCTTGCCATATGCACATGCACAAAAAGATTTGCAACTGTATTTCAATTAATGCCAAGTACTAACAGCCAAACTGTCACCCAATAAAATATGTGTATTTCAAAGTATAGTTGTGTTGGTTTTATTTAAATGTAAAAGGTTGATCAAGAATTAATCCATGAATCGAACAGTTATTTCCTCAGTTTTAAGAGTTTCTGAAACAGATTTAATTTGTATGTTTTATAAACCTTGTATTTAAAATCTATTACAAAACAACTTGCAGTCGGTTTATGGCTTTTAGCAGATCTGAAATGTTATTAAATCACAATTCTAGACTTCTCAGACTTAGTTTTTAACAAATTTAGTGGATAATTAGTGTTGCTTTTTTAAAATTTTTGTGGCACACCCTTTTATATTACCTAGCATTAGCACAGTCCTTTAGCTACTCTCAAGTATGGTGCACAGACCTCAAAAACAGTATTGCTTTTTTTCAGCACTTAATGTGAAACAGCAAAATGAATTGAGCCCGAGGACTTTCCATTTTCCAGACATAAATATAAATATTGCATTGTCTTCTCCCGCACGTATACAGGTGGTTAGAGACCTTGACTCAGGAATGAACTTCTATATACGCCAATCCATTTAAAAACGTTCTTTTTTTTATTGCTAAGTGTTATTTGCCATCTGTACGTTCTACCGTTCTATACACAAATAAAAGCAATATTCTCACCATCTTCAATTTAGTCATTGACACATCAACTTAAGGTACATAATGGCACCTGATTTTAAGAGTTTAGAAGCTGTTTTTAATTTTCTATGGATTCGTGCGTTTTGTTTAGGAGGAAAAGGGTCCTTCATTTTTGGTTTGTTTTCACAGAGTACATTTTTGGTCCTTCAGCAATGAGCTATAATGTATGAAAGATTGAACTGTAACCTGTTCCATTCAATGAGGTTTTTATATTCAGAAGTGGCCACTTAACTCCAGTGTCCTGCGAAGAATGAGCGATTCGGTTCAAAAGATAAATGCCACTGTTTTATTGTAAAGGGGAGACGTAATTGCTGGATTATTTGAAATCAAGGACACCTTGGTCCTCTATAGACCTGGATGACTGAAATGTAAGAGTACGGCTCACGAAACAATTAAAAATCTTGAAGATCTCAGGGCCTTAAAACACACACTTAGCTTTTAGGCTGTGACATTGCCTGATTAAAAATCACAAAACAAGACCGTAATTAACAGACACATTTTAGGGCAAAAAGCAACGTTTGTCCATAGCACAATAATGTTATCTGGCACACGAGAGCAGTTTTCACAAAAATTAAAAATACTTAAAAACTGTTTTCAATAATCTGTTAATAGTTTACCTCAAAATGAAAAGCATTGTTTATTTACCCTAATGTGTCAACAAAATGATTTTCTGTGCAGCCATTTTCATGCAGTAAAATGTACTATTGTTGATAGATCTTACCAAGATCTGTCAAACGTGCTTTCAGTTATACAAAAAGAGTGACCGGGATATTTAATCATTCGTTTTAAGACCTCAGACGTCACACAAATTTGAAATGACAGTAAATCAACGTATTAAATTCGCACCTTTAGCAATTTACACTTACGAACTGAAGCAGGGTTTTACTGCTGAGCAAGAGAGCAAAATATTAAAGAGTCACCACTGCCCCCTAGTGGTTATTATATGAGCAGGCGTATAAATGAGCGGTACTTGGAGTTTACGATGAGTTTGATCTATATAAAAATTGATAAGAGCAAACATTGTAATTAATAAAACCAAACTAACACAGGAATCTTAAATGTGGTAATCGCTGATAGCGTTAACCTACATTTCAGGGTCTTTCAAGTCTTGGGTGAGGTGATTGAAAATCATTGACTGTCCATTTGTGGCTGCTTGTCCCTGTTGAGTGTATTTCACTCACCTCTAAAACGTCATCCTCGGCAAGCCCCGCCCACAGGTAAGTATTAATAAAAGGGTTTTATTTTGAAAACCCAGCAATTACAGTTAGCCTCAAGCACCCTCACTGAGGATCCAAATCCATCTGAATATGAGTCTAAACGCAAAGCACTTCTGATTCAATTTATACAATTAGCAGGGGTGTGTGTGTGTTATTTTAACAGAGGAGGGACTGGAGGACCACTCAACTTTAAACAGGACAGGGTCTGTGTGTGTGTGTGTGTGTGAGAGAGAGAGAGAGAGGACATATTTAGGAGGCTTATCAAAGAGGTGAGATCATCAGAACTTGGCTGGTTGCTACGGTGATAGTAAGAGGGTATCTCTCTGTAAATGCCCCTTCAGAGGTACCACCCACACACAGCTCTGTCACCAACAGAATCATGATCTACAAGAGCAGCCGCTTGACACATTTTCAGCATTTTGAAGCACACGTTCCCGGGCCCTCTATCAGGTAATCCTGTAATTATTTTATTGTTTGATTATTTTTGATTTAAAAGAAACACCCACATCGGATACAAGGGCCTTGAAAACTGAAATGGCTAGAGGTGCAAACAGAGCAAAGCTAGAACTTTAAATTATAGACAGTTCAGACTCCCATCCTCAGGGTTCTGGGTTTGGTTGTATATTTATTCATGTTTTTAATATACAGTGGCCCCAACATGTATTTAGACACCTAAAGCACATTTACTTAAAATTCATTCCGTTATTGCGTTTCATGAAACCAAGTGGCATGCGCAAACAAATGGTGCTAGAAATATATCTTGCTTTACCAATGAGACAATTGTACCGGTGAAAAGCATGCTTGTGACATGACATTTACATTTAGGCATTTGGCAGACGCTTTTATCCAAAGCGACTTACATATACTATACATTGATTCTGAGTATGTGCAATCCCTGGGATCGAACCCATAACCTTGGCGTTGTTAACACCATGCTCTAACCACTGAGCTACAGGAAAGCTACAGGAAATCTATAATGCATGACATGATAATGAAGAAAACAACAAAAACAGAGAAAACAAATATAATAATTGGTTCCCATGGTCTGCCATTTTATTTTAGAAATTGTCATTTCTACCCCTGGATTGTCACAAACACAACACATCATTTGAGGTGTGTTGCGATGGATAAATTCATGACATTTTAGAAAAATATATTGTGATGCACAGTGGAAAAACTGTATTTCAAGGCAGTTTGTTTCCTAAAAGTCCACAAGACCAGACGTGTCTATAGTTAAAGAACAACCCTATAGGTTTTGACCACGTAACTTCCAGAATTTTCCGGAATATAAGAACTTTGTAGCCAAAGCGGGTCACATTAAGCCAAAGCTTGTTTCCAAACTTAACATTCTGCCATTCGTCACTGGAGCGGCGGAACACAAACGCTGTCATATAGAGATCGCTTCTGACAAGCTACAGTAATTACCGGAATCAGAGACCTATGTTATCATTAGCTTTGTGCGCAATGAAGAAATAAGAAAAGAGGGAGAATGAGAGAGTGACAGAAAGAGAGACGAGTGTGTATTTGAGAGCATTCAACCCCTCCTCTTCACATGCCACGGTTTAATTCCGATTCTAACACTATAATGCAGTTTTACTTTGAACTGAAGCCTGCAGATTGTTCTGATGGGTATTGTGAGTTTTGATGGCTTAAATGAGTAAAATGGCTGTGTGAATGGAAATGCACTTTGTTAGTGTCACCATAAAAATGGCAGCGTGCCTTTTTAATGCCTTATTTTTACAGCTCTGATTATAGGTTGGGTATTCAAACAAGTGAATGAGAAAACAATGAGCAGGCAATCACGACTTCATAAAGCAGAGAGCGGCACGGGACGCATTAATAAGTGCGCGTCACGCGTTCAAGACGCCTTTAGAAATGACACTCATGCGGGTGACATGTTAAAAGAGGGCTTGCACTTTGAGCAGAGATGTGAAAAGGATCAGAGGACTGTTAACGTGTAATTTAAAACCGAGTCTGACTGCTGTTTGCACAAAAGCAACAGAAATTCTGTCAATGTCAATACGGAGAGATGTTTCACGCGGCACGCCGCACCAAGCGCGCAGGCGGCGTGGAGAGGCTCATACACCCACGTGTCACATATGTAACGTTCACGAACCGCAGTCATTGCTTTTAATGTGGGTGTTAAACAGACTCAATGAGAAGAATGACTTCATAAGAGGAAAAACACTAGAGCTAATGCGTGTGAGACATATGGCGCTTTCCTATAGAGTGAATCAAGCCTGTAGATCATACAATCAGTATGTATTCACGCTATTTAATAATAGTACATACGCCTCATTTAACTATTCCTGATCTGTGTGGTCATGAAGTGCTAGTAAATTGTAAAACTTGGATGATGGTGAAATTGTGGCTTACATTTTACATGATGTGGCAAGGAAATACAGGTAGCGCTGTGGGAGAAAATGTGTGTAATTTTAACAATTTTAACAGTATGGCATTTTGGTACATTTGGTAGATCCCCTGACGTCTTAACTGTCGTTCTTAAATGTGCGATGTTAACCAAAATCAAAGGCTGGCAGGTAAGCTACTGGCAAAATGAGAGAAGACAGGAGAGAAGGTGTGTTTAGTGTATTGTCCCCAGTAAGAAATCTTTCAGTATTCATTTTTGCGAAATGGGTTGGGTAAAATGTGAAACTGCAGACAGAAGTGATGGTATACTGCCATCTTTTGCCCAAAACAACACAAAACATAAAACGTTAAGCATCTTGCAATGCTGTAGTGTCACGTTAAACCATCAAAACGTTTACCTTTAAAAAATGCTAAAATTATTAAACAAATATGCTAATCTCAAGCAGCATAATAGAGAGAAAATCTATGTCATTAAATGAGGCAAAGATACTTTATGTGGACGTTTCTTTGAAGGTATAGGGGGGTCAAAAGTTATCTAACTATAAAACTTATTAAATCTGTCAAAACGCAGATTTAACAAACACTAGAGACAAAATAATATTATAATAGTATTCGTAGTATGAATAATATGTTTTATTATTTTTTGTAAATTGTGTTTGAGCTCTAAATTATAAATTCTTTGCGACCACTTTAAAATCTGTGTTAATATCGAAAGAAACAAAAAGAGAAGGAAGTACAGAATAGGTGTTTGCTTAACATAGATGTCAAAAATGACATAAAAACTGCGCAAAAAAAGTGTTTCCTTCACGGCAAAATCAAGCAGCTCAACGTTTGCTCGTGGTCACGTGAGAGGAAACACTCTGGAAGTGCTTGTACTTCTGGTTCGCGCGCCTGTCATCTACACTGAAAACTCATCAAAATGAACAGGTGGGATTTCATACTTTATAGAATTACAGAATGCATCACTATCTTAAACTGTTTTTGCGTATATATACTTTAACGCATGACCTTCATGTCATGTTACTATACCATGTTGCTTTTATCGAGTATGCAGAAAATGTCTTTATTCATCATACGATATGATCTCAGACTAACCACGTACAAGCGTTTTAAACTGTATTACAATAGATATCGATAGTTTGTATAGTTATTTTGGCTTTTGTAGTGTTTGTTTGTTCATTTAAAAAGACCCAGAGCGGAGGCGCTTGCTCATGCCACAGTTAGACTGTAAAAAACATGTTATTATATTGCTAGCAGAATTTTCTTAATTACACCGATTTAGCCCGAAAGGGAAGATCTGCTTGTTAAACAGGTAGTAAGACCTTTTATTTTCTTTAAACAGGGCCATAAGTTGAGGCATCCAGTACCGCAGCACAATCAGGTTTAGTCTGCAAGTCTTACAAGACAGTGTGGGGTGTTGCCAGATCTTCTCAATTACAGTAGTATATGTGTTTTATAATGCAACCTGTTTACATTAACGTGTTTTAAATTAGTCAGTCTATACAACGAATCTGATGGTTTCTTACATAGACGTAAACAAATACATACTAGACATATACAATAACGTATTTTAATATTCACGCTTTCATCGGTCAAAACATGAGGATTTGGCAACCCTAGACTATAAGATAGACTTAGCGTCTGGGTGTGATTGGTTGCAATAGAGACAAGCAGCTTACGTGATTGGGTGTCGGTGAAACAGAGGGTCGGTGATACTGTGTTTGATTGGCTGTCGGCCGACCAGAAAGGGCTGACCGCCCGTGTGTGATTGGCTGACGTGGTAAACGGAGGGGGAAATGTTGAGCTGATCAGCTGGTCTCTGCAGATATCTGACTCCAGCAAAAACAATGTAGAGAGATAAAGTGCTGAATGCCAGAATCACCGGGCGCAGAAACACTGGATCAAACACACACACCTGCGGAACAACCTGATCCAGCGGGTTCAAGCGAACGACTGCCACCTGATTCCGCTGATATAAGCGAGGCAGTGCGGTATCTAATCTCCAGTCTCATCTCTGAGCGGTTTTGTCTGTGCTGTTTTACCTTTCAGTGATGCGAAAGCGGAAAAGCAGCGCAGATCATGACAGCCCGTTTAACTCTGCACTGCTGGACTGCAGCTCCGATCTAAAGCATTGCCAGAAAAAGAACGACGCTGGTTCGGAACCAGAAGGTTCGGGGAAAGCGATGGGGAAACGTTACAGAAGGTGAGACCGACTATATGCACAACCAGTATGAGACTGACAGCTGGTTTTTAGGTTGTCGCTGATGTGGTGAGCATAAGGCTGTATAGGTTTCTAATAAGCTTGCTCAAAGCTGTCTTTCCTTTTATATCATGCATTTTTGTCATCATACTACAACAAAGTAGATTTCTAGATTTGATGCCTATTGATATATTTCATACTGATAGTGGAGCGGTTGTCATTCACTTAATATCTTGAGATAATAGTTGCTTTGAACTAATTTGAGGCAAAGATTATTCGCTGTGATTGAATCACGTTCTCATATGACAGACTTTGAAGTGTATGGGGGATGCAAAACAAGCTTAGTAACTTTTGGGTGGGGTGTGAAGTGATTGTTTCATTGTATGTTGGTCCTTTGTAGATCATTTCTGGTTGGTTTGCAAAAAACCTCAAGAATCATGTTGGGTTTTTCTGACTTTGATCATCTCTGTAACACAAATTCCCATCCAAACCCAAACTTGTGTTTTTATTGTTATATATTACCACTGCAAAAATAGCGAGAATATTAAGTTGGTAACAATGAGCTCATAACAATTTGTATAATCACTGACTTAATATACATCCATATTATCAAAGATACCCTAAATTGGTTAAACAGATTGAAGATTATAAACAAATCACAGTTTTGACTTGACTGCTAAATTTAAAATAATGTTAGACTGCGTCTCTGGAGGAGTGTTCTTAAAAGGTTTAGCTGCTTTTTAGGCATATCCCTGCTTGTGAGGCACATGGTTGTGTTCAATACTTGTTTACATTGTTTTAATAAGCTGAAATGGAAAATTCCTAGAACTTTCTCTAAGCTGTTTGGTAGAGGAGCCACATTGCTGTTATGGTCTGTGCTGGATATTTAGGGTAGTTGATAGGAAGAGGGTGAGCAGTGGAAGGATGAGGTCTGTGTAGTGATGTCATTCTTCTGAATCAGTGCCCTCTCTGAAGATCATTCTGGTCCAACAATATGGCCAGTGGAATATGGTTAAACATTGCGCACTCAGCAAAAAAAAAAAACAAGCTGTGCTGCCAGAGTATGTTACTACAACCCACTTCCTCATAACTGGGCTCAGAGAGAATCTGCAGGGATGCTGAGGTGGTTTTTGTCCTGCTTTCATATTCCAGGAAAGCTCTTAAGATAACAGCAACATCTCGGGTTTCTTGGCTGGCTCATGGCATTGAAATTCAGTCTGGTTTTGAGTGAATTGACCTTTGACCTAGAAGGTCAGTTAGAGTCGCCGGAGTCATATTGTATGTAGGTGGCGGTAATTAAAATTTAAGTTTAAAGCAGTATGCTTTGACTAATCTGGCTATACAGTGGGATTTAGCTTCACAACGAAACACTTACAGCTCTTAACCACAGTTATGTTACTCAATGTTTCAGTCAGCTGATGATTGTTAGATGTCCAGTATTAAGAAACATTCCAAGTCTCTCAATACAAAAGAAGTCTATTGCCCAAGTAACATGAAACACTTGCAGGAAGTGGTACTGTGAAGTTCTAACCATCGCTCCACATTTGAACTGAAATGCTGCTCTGCTATTGCACTGTATCCAGTGTGGCGGTAACCGGAGTGGGTCTGGGGTATTGAGTGCTGCTCAAATGTCTGACACAGGAGCTCCTACTGATTAGTCTGGTTGAAGTGACCCTTGTATCACAGGTTTGGTTCAAGGTTAACAGAGTCACCTCCGGTTTAATTTGCAAGATTAGCATAGCCATTAGCATAGCCTGTGAAATTAAATGTACTGCGATTCCCTTGAGATCCTTAGGTTCTGAAAGTGAATAGATTAAATAGTAAAAAATGGGGAGGGGTGGATGAACTTACCCTTTAGCCCAAAAAATAACCCCTGCTTTCCTCCAAACCATGTCAGTTATTCACTCTGCATAATATAACCTGTAATTCTGGTCTGTTCTCACACTTATCCTGGATATGTGCGCTCCAGAACAAACCCGGACCCAGGAGACATCTCAACGTGACAGTTTGTCACTTATTTTAGCTCTTCTTGTGAAACTGTGTCAGGTTTGATAGAAGAGAAGTTATGACAAAGTGTCATCGTTAAAGTCTTTTTTAAAGTTTAAAAGGACTAAAATAAAACGCATCACTTAAAGTTTACGTAAGTGAATGAGACAGAGTAACCAGAATAAAGACGCATCGGGTTGGAGAAATAGCAGAGCGGTTTCTAACCCATTTGAAGGAGGCTGATCCTGGGTCAGTTTTAGAGCAGAGAAATGGTAACTAACTTGGACACCCTGTCACAACTGCTCCCGCCGGTTCGTCAGGGCTGAGGTACTGGTTAGGGTGAGTGAAAAAAGAGTGAATGGGAGGTGAAATGAGAGAGGGGAAGTGGAGAGACTGAGATGTGTCTTTATCCCTGTCAGCAGTGCAGTGTCTACAGTTTCATGTGTCCTCCATATGCCCGTCCTGGCTGATCTCAGACCATCTGCATTATGGCTGCATAGGTCAGTGGCAGGGAAGGCTGTGATCCATGCAACTCCACCATCAGCTGTTTTTTACAGACAAGGTGAAGTGAAACGTGACCCGGTGTACATTCTTAATAAATGTCCCCTGTTGTCTCGTGCACAGTTCAGTGAACATCATTGTATAGAAACAGAATATGTGTTTTTGTGGTTGTGTTAGGAGTCCAGGAAGGCAGTCTCAGGAGTCTCATGTGTCTCTCTGGGTTTCTTAAAGCGGTCCATCAAACATGTCATAAGCCATCAGTCATAGCTCTAGCTGCAGGTTTGTGAAAACACTCCAGTTTCGCTCCTTCCTTTCTCTGTTCTTCATGCTTCACAATGTAAAAGCCTGTTTACATCAGAGTACAACAGAGTCCACATCACTATAACAATAACAATACAGAGGAACATTTTTTCAGTTGATGAATGATAAAACATTAACAATTAAAAAAACGTATTGGAATTTAAAGGGCTTGTGTGTTTAAAACAGCAGATGACATTGCGGAGAATCTTCGAGCTTGTCCATTGTTGCGGATGCTAATATAGAGGTCGTTATAGTTATCTTTATCATTAAAGGGATAGTACACTATAAAATAAACATTCTGCCATTAATTACTCACCTGAAGATGAATGAGGGTCTTACAGGTGTGGAATGACATGGGATGTTTCAAGAAGCATTTGTTTGTTTTGACAACTTGTTTTGTAAATCGCTGTATGAAGACCTTTGTCTTTGTCTAATTTGTCTTTTTTTAAATCCATGACATGGGTTTGGGTTCAAAGTTTTACGTTGAGTGTACTAATGCTATTTTGTGCAGTATAATGTAAAGTAAGACCGTCTGACAGGAAAACTTCAGAGAGAAAGTTGTACTGAGAAGTTTGTTTTTGGATTATGTGCTTTGTAGAATCCAATGGGGGTGATTAAAAACTGTTTTCAGCGTGTAATGACTGGTTGGAGAGTTATGTTGGTTTTGTTTGGATTTATAACAAACAACCGTCGGTTGTTTCATATCCAAAGAGCTTTCCCTGGACATTGGGGTCTTTTTTAGGTCAGTAAGTGAGAGCATATATTTTCGATGCGGTGTTGGTAGCCTGATGGCTTGAATCTAGGCTGGTACATGGTTGGTTTCCAGATAGGAGTGTCCCAGAAACTGGAGAATTACTAAAATC
>JAZGTI010014921.1:0-13762 GCA_036877585.1 Botia kubotai
ATATATATATATATATATATATATATATATATTTGCATATGAAAATCATGTGTCTGTTCTGTAATACCACACCTACCTTAAAATAAAGATTTTTCATAGATCTATTCCACAAACACCAGGCTGGATTCCAGCTTACACACTGTTGTTTCTTAATGAGGTTGTGACAGAATTTTTGCAATGACGAAGCACAGATTTTGCAAGAATGTACCAAAAATGTAAACAGAAGAGTCTGTCTAGACCTAGGTCGACTTAAACTTAATGAGATTTTGAGACTTAAAAAGTAAAGTTACTTTTAGAAGCAGGGGAAAAACAAACCTTTAGGCAAGCCAAAATACACATGTCGAGAGAAAAATCATTACTAAACAACACTCTCTCACTGCTCGGTTGACTCTGCATACATTTGTGTCACTTACAAATCACAAGAGACTCTATATGAAGGAGAGAGACTTCTAGTGGCTTTTGAAAGCTTTGTTTGTTTGTGTGTCTGTGCTTTGTGTGGCACGCACAGGAGGGTCCAAAATGCTGTCTATATTTTTAAACTCACTCCCTTTAACCCACTGACATACAGAAAGAAACACCCAGACTGTGACCAAATTTCCATTTCTATTCAAAAGATACGATGCCTGCAGTAAGTGATTTGAAGAGATTAGACTTTAATTCACCTTCAATAAGTGGTGCAAAGATAATGACAGTAAGCGCTTGTCGGCGAGGTCAAAGAGAGGCAGATATTTGATTCCTGATTCCGAGCGGCTGGTTTAGAATTTGCCACAAAATGAAACAATGCTTGAAGTGACAGACATGAGAAACTTCTTTAGATACTGCGAGAGACTCTCCTGAAGAGCACAGAACAATAAACAAGCTACTACAGTAGAACTGGTCAAAACCAGCTAGCTAATACAATAAAGACTTTAAAATACACATTTCACGATACATCATGCCTGCGCTAGGTTTCAAAAAGTCCTTTTTCTAAATTAAATACTTGTAGAAAATGTAGAAAACAGTAGAAAATGATTTCAATAAATTCATAAATATCGATATAAGTATTGACTGAGTATTATAAAATATATGTAACAAAAATGTGTTATATACTCCATCAATGCAATTAAGGCAGAGACGTGACGTAGAAACAACAATTTCTTGAGGCTCAATATGAGAAATTTCGATTTAATAATAAAAGTAAAGAGTTAGACTCAAAGGATCATAAAAATCTAAATGGAGTTACGTTTATTGGATCATAAAAATCGGACTTATTGGAAGGTTCTTACAACATGGAAAACATGACTTATGAGCTTCTGAAAGCCAAGATCAGAGGAGGGAATATAACTCCAAAGGTCTACAGAGGTCTACACAACCTTCACCTCAATGATCATGTCTCTCTTAGGTTCCTGTCTGAGTCCACTGAGAGGAGATCTTCACCCTGACACTGAGAGCGTCTTAAGCTCTTCTACAGAGAGGCTGAGAGCACAGCAGAACAGAGGGGTTAGTACGGGGTCGCCTGTCTAAACTGACAGGGGCATCTGACATTGTTAGCAAGGCCACAGAAAGAAGAAATGCTGTATGGATGTTGTGTGAGTGGCGAGCTCTTCACAAATCACACGCTGGAGAAAGAGGAGAAACAATCTGGAGGATGTAGTGACCCTTTTAAGACAATGTCTCCAAACCCTTGAGGCAAATAAAGTGTTGTACTGGACCGCACAAACTACATGGGTGCAAAAACGGATGGTTTGGAAATGCCATGCTCGTAAGGATGATTGAGTGACGGATGCAAGCAGATGCCAGAGCTGCAGGTGAGAGCCCCAGCCAGGTGTTCACATCCTCCACACACGGCAGCCCAGCACTTTCCAGACCCCATCCAGGGTTGACCTTCAGCGGGTGAGCGGGGTCCGCCGCTCCAGGCCGCCTCCCGGGAGGAGCCTGCAGATTATGTAGCATTAGTGGCTGAGATCTGGCAGCTGCAATGCAACTGCGTGATGAATTGTTTCCATGCCAGCATTAATGACTGCTTGATCTGCTTTTGCGAGCAGACGGCTGCGCAAACACGCAAGGCCCGGCGTCTGGACGGAGGGCGAGACAGACGATGCAAAGTTTACACAATTTCCACCTGTGCCACATGAGAACAAACAAATAATCCAAGCTTTCTGGCAAGAGAAGCGACAGGGCGTCAGGAAAACAGCGTCATGGGACTCTCAAAACAGATTCTAATAAATCCATCCGTGAATAGACTTAGGATTCATTTCAGCCGAGCTTCAAAATGGGGGTCTTAGAAAAAAGGAAAAAGAGAGAAAATACAGCAGATGTGAGTGGAGGGGGGATCCATTTGAAACAGGACATTAAAACTTTACTGTACCTGAAAGCTTTTAGTTGCCTCTGGCTACAGAAATCTCATTACTTTTGTCCCTCGTGTCTCACTATGGGCAAAAACAAAACCAAGATGGCTCTCACATCAAAGAGCCGAGTAATGCCAGTGAAGTGGGGCCATTATTATTGTGCTTTGGTAAAACAGCTTGATGTACCAGCACGCTTTGTATACGAGCCTGCCCAGATTTCACAGTCTTCCTACAGGAAAGCGCTCAGTCTCTGGTGGTCTTTAATGTTGACTGCAGGGATTCCAAGATCTCAGTATGGTTCTTTTGGTGTGAGAACCTTAGCATCTGCATTTATGACGGCTGATTTCACCCTTATTTAAAAGCCTTTTGAGGTTTTTGTACATGTTTGCTGCCCTCTCCAAAAATATCAGCATTTGCAGCAAGTATTGTGATCCGGATCTGCTGTTTTCAACCCCTGAGGTCTGGCTCTCTGTTCTGGAGGATTTCTGGGATGTTTCGCAACTTTCTCTGTGGTCGGGTGAAGAGCATCAGACTTCTTTTTATACCCACTTTTGATTAGATAATCATTAAGGGTTGCTATATGTGTGTATGTGTGTGTGTGTGTCTCAGCAAAACCTAACAAATCTATGCAAAACCTTTCGGGAACATCCTCATGTTTAAAAACGCTATAAAATATAGTAAATGAAGTTTTTTTTCTTTAATTGTAAAAATGCAGAATGTTTCTGTTAGGGTTAGAGTGTGGATTAGGTTATAGTGTTTTAACTAGCTGTGTATAAAAACAATAGATGTCTATGTAATGTTCCCCTTTAGATAAAAGTCAAATGATGTAAATATATGTGTGAGAGAGAATGATCAACAGCAAATAATACCCCCACTCCAAAAACAGCACTGGACTACATATTACCAATAAAACTCTGAGAATGGGTTATTAAATGCCTACCACTAACTAATTCTAATTCACCCACTCAAGCAAGTACTCTTAGGGTTACGTTCACCAACCAGAATAAATGTGGCAGAGGGATAATAACTTATTTAGGCCAAATCAAAGAGAAAAGTATTTACTTAACACACTGCACAGCTATCACAAAAAACGGAGGATATTTCCAGGCTGCCTTTTCTAAAAGAACACCGAATATATACATCAAAATATCCCACCGCTGTGACCAACAGTAACATAAGGAAACTCATAAATATAAGAGAAAGCATGTTTATCTATCCAATAAAGACTTTTTTTGAAAAAAACGAAAACACAAAAGTGTAAGTTATGTCATGTGAGGTCTATAGGAACTATAAAACTCATGTTATTCCTCGTTCACTGTCCTTACCGTAAAAAATGAAACCAGAATATGCGGTTAACGGCCTAAAGCAGAACAATAAACCATACCACAACGGCTTTCAGAAGACGAGGTGCACACGACAGTGAAATAACATTCGGCCTGCCTGAGATCACTCCCCTGACGAATGTGTCACACAAAAATGAGCAGTTGTGCTTAGTGGCGAAACAAAGGCAGGGCAGGGGACTCACAAACTCAAACAATGCCGACTCACTAACTCGAGGAGGAGGAGAAAACCCGTTTGAGAGTGTGCAGCTATTGTAATCAAACTATAGATGTTGAAAGTCATAAATATGTTGATTCTTCTTACATTTACACTTAATAATTTGGCAGACATGCAGTTTGAGAAGTAGAAAAAGAAAAAAGCACAGATATATAACAGATACAGTCTGTGTTTTCTTTGACATGGATGGACTAAATATCCTTCAGGCCATTTTCACTTTGACAAATTAGAAATCAAATTAGAAAACAAAACAATGATTTAATTAATACTCTACTTATCTATGAATCCGTAAGATGCAAATAATTCAAAACAGAACAGTCTGGGTTGACCATCTGGACGGGTGTTGGCGAGAGTATGCGTGACTGGGCATCAAACCACAATGAAGGGAAAGGTCTCAAGAGGCATGCGAGGGGTTAACATTCACAAAAAAACAAATGGAGATGAGAATCAGCCCGCAGTATTAAAAAACTCAGCACTGCCTCTGGCTGTACCAGCCGTTTGACGGACAACAAGCCCCTCGTGGGCACAATGGCCACCCGGCATTTTCTGCAGGTCTTTGATGTGGCTCGCACACTGTAAAGACAAGCTTTTCTGTCATGCAGTTCACTCTCACGCTGAGATAATTGAGAGTTGAGAGACAAACCATCAGGATCTTGGCACTCCAAAACACTGGCATCAACACACACACACACACACACACATTCTCTCTCTCTCTCTCTCAGGCCAAGACTGCTCTCTTTAATAAAAGCACAGGGAGTCATAACATCCAAAACTGAAGTTATGAAAGTCTTCCTGTTTTGTGATAACTGCATTACTCTCTTTATTTGATCTGGTCCTCTTCTCTGTTTCCCAACCAACAGGTGATGTGATGGCACTTATATAAAACTCAAAACACCACCATTTGTCTGACAGACAAGCTGATAACAGCAGTGACTGGAGCTAGCCTGCTAATAGCTAATTATTAGATCTCTTTCTTACACAGACAAGGGCTAAACAAAAACCACACCAAACAGTACAAAACTATAATTTGCTCCATTATGGTCTGAAAACCTTCATATCATTTGTAAATATGTCAAATGATATTAAATATTATACAAATTTTATAAGGTACATAGCATGAAGATCGTCTTAATGACGAAAGGACTGCAGGGAAACCAACTGAAGCCTAATGATTATAAAAATGAACTTTGGTAAACAATCCTGTCATTCATCTGAAGTGCACTGGAGTATGTACTTAGTGAGGAGTTAGTGAGGAGCACTAAGGGCACAGGTGTATGCGCTTCTCTGTGGCATCTCAGCACAACAGAGCAGTCGGGCTGCTTTTATTGCTGCCCACAGGAACAGCCCTACGGGTGAGAAATGAACAGCAGTTGAGGAAGGGCCGCAGTTTAGCGCCCACAGCATGAGATCTCACACCACCTGACAGAGTTTCTGCAAGAGTGTAGGAGAAACAAGAGTCAAAGAGAGAGAGTGAGAGAAAGAGAGGCAAAGTAAACAGTCCAACTTTTGTCATCCGTATCGAAATGCCTTGTCCATGTACTGTTGGGGGTAACTGAAATCTCAAATATTACCATTATATTCATATATTTACATTAATATTAACAAAGGGAAGTAAAACAGTAAATGTTCACTTTTAAATAGGGTGATAAGTTTCATTCACTGACTACATGTACCCAAAACACCATATATTTGACGTATTTCATCTTTATCACCATGACAACAAAGGATTCATATATTTCAGGCTTAATGTTATATAAACACTACATAAATATATTTTGTGTGTGTATATATATACATATATATATTTATATGCGGATGGTCTTTAAAGATCCATCTTGGGGAAGGAAGAGGAATGCAAACCATTTATAAGTACGAGAAAACGAAATGTAGGGTCACACTGGTATAGCTGCAGGCTGTGATGTCAGATTCATGGATTCTCTGTATAAAGAGATACTATGGCTGCTGCAAATTTCCGGCTTCTGTCTAAGCATTTTCTTCCTCTACAGCCCTGTAATATACATGCGCAGGGATAATAGATATACATGTGACGCATTAGTTACAATTTTTATATCACACGTCTTTAACAGCATTTATTACGGAAGATAAGATCCACTTGTGGGCAACTTTTATGGCCTACAGTAGTCTGAAACTGAGAGTGGCACAGCAGGCTTTATACAGCGACGTTCATGATTAGTTCCACTGCAAGTAAGAAAGAGGGGGCGAGAGTGGCTTTTAATGGGCACCAGAGGAATTAATGTACACCCACTGACATTTACACGAGTTGATTATTTCAAAGACTAACTCCTTCGTTTTTTTTCAACATTGGGGAGTTTCATCCAAAAAGCACCGAAGGCAAACTCTAAATTTTCTTTGTGTGCTTAAACCCAAAGAATTTTGTGCTTTATATTTTATATTTGAATATGAGCTAGAATTATTATTTTTTCTATCTCTGTCAGAATTATACGATGCACCATGCGATCACACACTTTTCATGACATTATACCTTCTCGACCCATCACAGCTCAAATCCCAACACATCATCATCATCTAGCAACTTCACAGCAACAGCAGATAAACCTAAAGTAGCTTTCACCTTGAACGATGTCCCACCACCAAGACTCTACATACCATCTTACTCTTTAAATTGCCACCAATAGCCATAAGTTAAAAAATTCCATTTGCTGTCAGGATCGTTCCTAAGGGATTACCACAGATAGCAGTTTTTGTTTACTTGGTACTTGTTTATTGGGGTAGAGAGCTCACCGGGAGCAAAACTCGCCACCCACGTCTACCTAGGCGGCCGAACCTCTAAAGAGTTTACGGAGAAAGACAAACACTCTCTGTACACTCTCAAAGTATATTTATTCATGCTCACGAACGCACAAGAAAAATGTACCTGTCTGTCAGAAAAATTCCTTTAGGTTTGTGGCCAACTAAAGGGCAAGAGGAAAGGAACGAAACAGAGCAAGACGGAGAGAGACAGAAAAATAATGAGAGTTCTCTGCACAGGTCTTCTGGCTGGAGCTGAATGCACAAGTGCATCCTGGAAGGGTGTTGCTTCTCCTGGTTGATTCTGTACTGCCATGGCACGCTGGAGACACACCGATTGAGGGAATATAGTGCAGAGCAGCCGGTTTAAAAACTCACTTCCTTTTCTCTCTCTCTCTCTCTGTGCTACATCTGACTGCTTTTTGGACTCGGCAACGTGTGGAGAATCTTCAAAGAAAAATCGGGCAGAGGCTGTAGTGTGGTTCTGCCCGTGTTGCATTCTCAAACGAGAGACAAAAGAGCAGCAATTATTTCCACAATGTAGATTTTTATTGTGAGGAATGTGTAATGTGTTCAGCAGTTCATCGCTTTCCTTTCGGTGGAATTAAATGCCGCTGCCTGTCATCATGTGCTGTCAGAAAACAGAATCGCCAGAGAAACAAAAGGCTGATTGTAGAAAAACGATCTTGGCAGATTTATGAAATATCGCTTCTGTTTTGCTTTCGTGCTGGAAACGCAGGGGAGTTTATTACATGCGCAGAGCTCCAGTGCTGACTAATACTTGATGTTTTACTTCTTGTTGACATAACCGCAGCGGTAGTTTTTTGTCAAGGCAACTGCAACTGTACCACGGTTCATCGATCCGTGCAAATAAAGCTGCAGACTGAGTTTGAATCTGGCTTGCAACACTGCAACGAGTTTATTCTCCTTTTTAGCATTGTTTCCTGTCTTATCTCCACTCGGTGTCAAAGGCCAAAATTTAATTTATTTTCTCGAGGTCAGAGAGGTCTCAAGTAAAACTGACTTTCATTAAACTCATGATGTGAATGTTAATCTTTGAGATAATTACCTAGTCATGTAGCATGCCTGTCCCAAACAACGCCTGACAACCTCCTGTTTTAGCAGGTACCTCCATAACGAGGTAGAAACTAATGAGGCATTTTAATGGAGAGAGAGGAATGGGGCAGGGCCAAAGCGAAGCAGGTACATTACTTCAATTATTCATAGCAGGAGAATTATCATCAAGAGTGAGACGTTCTGAATGAATAATTAATTGTGTTGGCAGCTTTATGTTAAAACATGCAGCCCTGCTTTTGACGGACAGCAGTCACTGGGGAACCGAGTGTGACAGGGATACGGAGGCAGGCGACGCTTGCTTTGAGGAAAGGGAGGGTTCCTTGCATTTGGGAACGTTTTCTTTAATGATCCGAGTGGGGCAAAATAGCTTCGCGCAACAACAACATATATAGGCTGTAAATTTTATAGTCTTAATATCGTTTAATTCACAACAGGGAAGCTTTGCAGATGGAAGAGATACTTTCAGAAGCAGATTGATTCTGAAAAAGCAATTTCAACTGAAAGTAAGTCATGGCCTGCGGTAATTTCAAACTTAACTGAAGTAGTTTGTCCAAACAGAAAAACATTACGACATAAACATTACAACAAAATATCCATTCTATATGGAGGTAATCATGTTCTCGGCCAGCGACCAACAAACACATTCCTACTTGTCTCCAACTATTTACAGTCAACGTTAAAGTAAATGTTTGTTTAGCGGTAGACGTTTCATTTAACCAAACTGCCTCAAAGTTCAAAGGGGCATCGACCACTGATGAAAAATAAAGGTAAGCCAGCCTGACATGAGACCTCAGCCAACCCTCATATGTGGAATTGCAGCCTGTTCCGTTTTTTAGCTGCCTCAGCTTGGCTCCGCAGCATTAAAACAGCAATTCAAATCACTGCAATAACCTTTACAGAGAGTCTATTCGTTAATGTCACCATTGTTCCTTAGCAACTTTCTCAAAGCAGTGTGTTTGAGCACAGGTATTAGAGCAGTGCTCTACTGCAGTAGAGAATGCCTGGCAACCGGCTATTTTCAGACACCATTCAAAGAGGATAAGAGAGGAGAAAAGAGAGGAGAACCGGGACAGGAGAGTAGACAATGAGAAGAGAGCAAGAGGAGGTGAGAGAGAAGGTGAGAGGAGAGGACAGGATAGAATAAGGGAGAGGCAAAAGAAGAAGAGAGAGAAGGATAGAGGAGGAGGGAGGACAGGAAAAGGGAGGGGAAAGAAGAGGAGTTAAGAAGGGAGAAAATGAGAGGAGAGCAAAGAGATATGGAGAGAAGATGAGAAAAAAGTGAAAGGGACGAGAAGGGACAGGAAAGAGAGGAGGAAAGGAAAGAGAAGAGGGCAGAGAAATGAAGTTAAGAAGGGATGAGGAGGAGGAGAGAGGAGAGCTATAGGCGAGCTAGCAGAGTATATTTGTAAGAGGAGAGAGTAAACATGGCAGGTCACTGAACTGTAATAGTGCATTCTATAAAAAACACACAACAGCACTTCTGCTAACACTGAGAGGGGTAATTAAAAAGCAAAACCAAAGGAAGAACTGTGAGAAAGTTAAAACACAACACCCTGTCTGCATTCCAATTCATGCATCACCAACTCAAGCAGCATTTTAAACGTCATTACTGCTTTAAAATATTTAACCTTAAATAATCCCATTTCAAGAGATTATCATGATTAAAGTGTAGGATATTTTACAGAACTTCAAAATGTCGTTGAATTTAGCTGAAAGATGATTGGTCGCGTCCCTGCGTATGTTATACTGCAAGATAATGATGTCACTGCTTCATGTCACCACAACTAACTGGAGATACATGTAGTCTGCTGGTCAAAGATGAGATCTCACTGTATAGAACAAAATATCTAAGACTCACTGAATATGTGCACGTGGGCAAAATGAGTCACACCTCTTTGTTCTTATTTAATCTTATGGAAATAATGTTTGACTCCCAGAGGTCTCTGAAGGGCCTCCTGCTATTCCCCGAGGTGTCGATCAAGAAGCGGTTTTACAGACCCCGCCCCCAGAATAAACCGACAGCTAATTTAAAGCACGCCCACATGAGCCCACTGGGGAGTTCTTCAGTCTCTGAGCAAAGACGAGGGATAATTATGACAACACTAAACAGAAGACAGCGGGTCAATACGATTTCGTACGTCAGGCAATCACCGCTAACAGGGAACGTTCTCAGAACTTTGGTCAACATTCTCTAATAACGTTAGTAGAACATTATATATCATATATATCAAAAACGTTATTAAGTTACTAGTGGAAACTTAATAGTAGTAGTACAAAACTAAGCAGTAACATTAATACATCAAATACAAAAAAAAGGACATTTTGAATGTTCCTCGAAAACTCAAAATAACACGTAATGTTTGCGCTGCCTAATGAAAACGTTTTTCAATGTAAAATTGTTAGCTGGGATGTAGTGATTGCAATCTAACAACGGCTAATCAAAACCGTCTTAAACCTGTCTGATTCACACATTGCGAATCAGTGAGCTATAAAAAGGTTGCAAACAGGTGGAGTGTCATC
This sequence comes from Botia kubotai, assembly GCA_036877585.1. Classification (NCBI taxonomy): domain Eukaryota; kingdom Metazoa; phylum Chordata; class Actinopteri; order Cypriniformes; family Botiidae; genus Botia; species Botia kubotai. The sequence goes on from JAZGTI010014921.1 coordinate 10,251, forward strand.
ACGCTAATTGTCACAAAGTCGTGAAGCCAAGTGATTGTGCGGTTCATTTAAATGATAACAACTGCATATTCAGATCCAATTAGGAGCCGGGGCGAAAGACAGGAGCAGTTTGGTTTGAATGGCACATTTAACCGAAAGTGAACCCCTGAGATCTCTGCAGTTATGAGTAATGATATTACCATGAGTATGAAACGGTGAGGAGAATTCGAGTCCATCTGTGAGAGCTGTGGATGTGCCCCAGGGGCTGATGGGATAGAGAAGGGACGTTGACAGGAGAACTCTGGCAGAGTTTAGAAGGAGATGTGGGGTGTTGGGGGTAAGCCATCTGTTTAAAAGACCTAAAAGCAGTAAGGTATAGAAAGGGTGCAGAGACAATTACCTGAAGCATCAGGAGGGGCGGATGTTTCCAAAGCTGCTCCACCCAGGACAGAGTAACGAAGTGGTGATGAATTGTAAGCATGCAGAGTTACAATAGTCAAACTAAACAGACAGATTTGTGTTCCCTAGATACTTCAGTGTTCCCTACTTAAACAAAGCAGGAAATGAGTCATTAATTAGCAGTGAGGGAAAAAGGTGACTGCACAGAGAATAGTGTGGCCCTGCTTAGCGAGCTGTTTAACTAGCTGGTGGGTTGCCTAATCTACTTGTTGACCAATTGTTCAAAAAGTATAAACAGGACTCACTGAACCCTGGATTAGACCTGTTTCTTAAGTAGCGTTTACTTTGACTTTTGCATTAAAATACAGCCATACAAAATGCTAGTACAGAATGTTCCAGAATGCAGGTGGGCCGAGACAAGTTTTAATGTGACATAACATCAGTAATAACTCTACAAAACAATGTCTACTCATTTATAAGATTTGTAAGTGCAACAGAGCACAAAACAGTCAACAACGCCAAACAATCACCGTCCCTGAAAAGACAACGGATAGGTCCACCATCCTGCCGACTACACGGACACCATGGATTAAAATGTCTCCACTTCCATCAAAGGCACCCTGAAACTGACAGGCCAGGGAGAGATATAGCAGCTCAAGGTCAAAGTTCAACACAATATATATGCACTACTTAAAGATTAAAAATGCTTTCTTCCATACAGCTCTAGAGCTTGAAGAGTAGCCGTCTCTCCTCATTGAGAAGACGACGGACGATTTGCATGTATGGCGCATTGACATCGAACTGCCTACTTCAATATATTATAATGCGCTGCTTGCTCTTAATGGAGAATCAATGGCGGGACAAGCCCGTCACCTTCGAGTCGACGCAAACGCAATTTACACATTGACATGTGGAGGGTGTGTGTGATTGATTCTGACTGCTCCGGGGTTTTAATATTGTTTTCCGTACGCTCATTGACTCTCACTCGCTGTCTTCAACATTATCCATTAAAGCTCACCATCTAGCAAAAGCTTAATCTCGCGGCCTACGCCCCTCTTCGCAAATTCCCAATGGTGTTTCCTCAGCGCTTCTTTCCTTATCGTGTACACTGACGAGAGGACATGTCTGGGCGTGCTAGCTAAACCATAGTTAAGAGAAACTAAGCGCTCGGTATGAACTTTGAATGCTTGTTAGGTTAGGTCATATAATTGTAAAAATGTTTTTATACATTGTATTAACGTTAATGCTTGGTTATAAGAACGCTACATCCCAACTTAATAACATTTGTAAAATATGATATATAACGTTACAAAAGCATTCTACTAACATTACTGAGAATGTTTGCTGTTAGCTGGGCTGTAAATACTTCATGCAACCCCAACAATCGATATTAAGAGGGTTGACTTCACTTTCACACACAACAACACACAAAGAAGCCAATCTCACCGTTAAACATCAAGCTGACTCTGCATGAAAATATGCCCAGAAAACAGAATGAACAATGAGCTTCTATCATGGAGGTCAGTGCATTGACTGAACTGCCACAGTGATATAAACATCAGACTTTCATCAGTTGTTCTTAAAGATGTCACATTTTCTCTGAAAGAGCAAAGTCAGCACGGCAGCGCTGACACACTAGAGAAAGTTCTGACTGCGCGTTTGACGCCTTGAAATCAAGCGGAAATGAAAGAACTGCATTTCCGACAGTGCTGGATCAGCCTGTCGGAAACTCTCTTTGGTAAACGAAATCATGAATCAAAATTATGTGTTGCAAGCCGAAGTCAAAATTACATTTAAAAATAAAGTTACAAACTGCATAGCCAATGTGCATACCCAGCTAACAATTTTAGGTTTTAAGAACGTTTCCATAATGTTTCCATGAAGTAAAAATGTTAAAACGTTAAAAATGTTATTTTGAATGTTCTAGGAACATTTAAAACGTAACGTTTTTTTGACGTTGTATTACATTACTGCTTTGCTATATAAACATCATTTCATCTTCTAATTCTGTAACATTTTTATAACGTTCCACAAACAACTTAAGGAAATATTTTGGATTTATATAATATATAATGTCAAAAAAATCTACTAATGTTACTGCAAGTACGTTTTTGATATCTTTGCCAGAACGTTTAGGAAAACAATGGCCAACGTTCTCAGAACGTTTCTTGTTAGCTGGGTAGCGACCACGTTGTGGGCCCCTGAATCTCTGTAAAAGAGAATATTCAGTCACATCAAGCAAAGGTTATTCAAAATCCTTGTAAACGTGCATAAACGCGCACGCCATCCCAAAACCATATGGATGGTGACACAGATACGCGTTGGCACACACAGGCGCGCTTCTGACCCCGGGGTGTCACCAAATGTGCATGTGAATATTCAAACGTGCAGCAGAGGAGATAAAACTAGAGGAAGGAAATACGCAAAGGGCCAATAGTGCACTTTACAGGCTTTTATATCACCCCTGGCATTAATGGATTGTGTGCGTGTGTGTTTGTGTCTCTAAGTGGGTGGTAAGAAGTGGAACAAAGCCGATGCACAATAGCCCCACTCATAGGTTAACCTTCCATAAAAGGGCGTGTGGCGTTAATGTCATTCAAAGCTAAATGTGATGCTGTAGAATAAAGACTCATTCCAGATAACCTGTGTGCTCAGCAAAACCTGTGTTCCTCACCTTCCCAAAGTCCCTCACGTCAAACAGGTCGAAAGGATCAAACAGCTCACTGTTCCTCAAGCCGAATTTATCGTGACACACTTTCAGGAACGTCCGGATGTTCTTCAGACACAGAAACTGGAAAAAAGGGAGACAACCACATCAGATATTTGTGTCGGAAAAATCATCGTGGATAATCTTTTTGGAAATATTTCCATATTTAACATCATTAAAACACTATCACTTCACAGGCACGGAGAGCTACGACACCTCCTCGTTTTTGCTATGTGTGGAACATGTTTAATTTCCTGGAGCCCATTGACAGTCAGCTCATTTCCTGTTTCCGTGATTTAGCAAACAGTTATCACACGCTGTGATTTGGATCCCAAGGCTCAGGCTTGGCTGAGGCCTTAGATAAGCCAGAAAGAGCCAGACAATTCGCCTCTGGCGTGATCTAGCCCAGTTGCTGTTCGCCTACCAG
>JAZGTI010014922.1:0-13762 GCA_036877585.1 Botia kubotai
TCAACTTCCATTTGGTGAAGAAAAATAAACCGGCCTGTGAATACAGTTTGTGGGATCCGTATGATGATGTCATCATGTTAGAAATATCACCACATAAAAAGATACAGTTTCTAAGTAAACGTGTACAGTGTGTTATGCTTTACTATGTTAAGACCTCACTGTCTGCCCTGTTGCTGATCTCGGTTTATTGAGCTCTCTCATTCTCTTCAATTCTTTTATTTCCAAGGAAAGTGCCCGACCAAGCACAGAGCTGCAATAAACTGAGTAAAAATGAGATTTAGCTGCAATATACTTCAGCCTGCATCATATCAGAACAGCATCGAGACAAAGCAGCTGGCCTGTCAGACACCCTAGTACAAGCAATCATCAACTAAAAATACACCAGCTAACAGCAGGCAATACATACTTCAGAACAAAGACACAGTCACTCAGCCTTGACCCCATATGCTCTGCTGGGGGATCAAGAGTCAATTGACTCTAAATTCTACAGTGTTGACGCACAACTGGCTAACTATTAGGACCGATGATACATAGAGATTATATATCTTTCTGTTTTCTCTCTATATCTCTCTATGTCTTACAAAAGTCTGCTTTAAATAAATTTAAATTGAAACCTTCTTAAAAAAGATGCTGTTATTAAAGGGATCATTAAAATCCAAAATAAAATCTCTGTCCTCACTCAGTGTCCTCATGTTGTTTTAAAACTTTTTTTTTCTGTGGAACACAGAAGTTTGACAGTATGTCAGAGACGGACAGTCTTCATTCATATTCACTGTATGCAAAAAAGATTCATTAAACTTGCTCTTGTACTGCTGAATATTACGAACAATATTTAACAAACAGAACTGTCACTTTTCAATGAACAAATTTTTTAAGAATTAAATAAAGTGTGTATGTTTGTGAATGCTTCAAGGTTTTACTAGAAATCTATTCCACAGACCACCAAAATACAGATTGAGAAACTCAGCATGGTTATAGGTTTTAAAAGCCCATTATGACATTTCTGTCATGTGTCGTGACGTGCCTCATCTTTCAAAAGCTGTTGAAACCCTGTTTGCATAATTACACGCGTCAGACTGCGCTATCCAATCAGGGCCCTTCTTTTTCCATTGTGGCGGGTGGGAGGAGTTCAGGGATTAATTTTGTGATACAGCTTAAATAGCCTGCAATGACAGTGTATGTATTAGTGTATATGATGTTAATACGAGTGAAATTTGTTGCGCACTTGTAATATGACCAACCGCCGTTCCGTCATGCGCAGGGACGCCTGTTAAATCAGTCAGACCACTGCCATCGACAAACACAGCAAAATCAATTGTAAATACTAACCAGACAAACTTCCAGGAAAATGGTTCTGAATTAAAGAGCCTTCCCAAAACGCACAAATGTTCCATCAAAACAGCTACTCACAATATACAGTGAACATATAGAACCCAAAAACTTCGAATGCCACGCCCTACAGCCACCATGACGCCCGTGTACGTGCAGCACACTCGTATGAACACAGAAGAGACAAAGCAGCAGTGATACGTCTGTGTGTGGATGATGAAACGCCTATCTCTGAGTCATAATGACAGATATCTTTATCTGAATAAGCCAAGATGAAAAGAACCTGGACTGATATCCTGAAAAAGCAGGTACGCAGTGGGTTATTTGTCTCTGGTTTAATTGAGATTTAAATCAAAGAAACACGCACAAATGTGCGAGCTGTGCATCCCACTCTACAAATTGTGTGTGTTCATTTGCCAATAGAACGTTTAAAAAGATACGTCTGAAATACACAAATATATTACATGCCGCTAATGCTAAATAAACATCATAGGACTCCAAATATGAAACACATTGGAGAAATGAACACTCAAGTGACAGTAAATGTAAAATGCATTTAAATCAATCTTAAAGTAAAAAGAAAGATGAAAGCCATTAATCTCACTAAAATGATAATAATAAATGAAGCAACGTGTTTCAAACAGTCTCGCGACTTTCAGAACAACAGTCATGGAAGGATCTCAGTGAGAGCTAGATTCCCATAACACACACTCTCATGTACGTTGAACAAAACACACGCGCCCCCTGCAGTGCTTCATAGTCTGGTTTTGCTTTTATGGACCTCACACAGACTGCATTTTGAGGAGGGACGACATTATTATTTTGTTATGTTTTTCTCACAGTTATCTTAACCATGTTTTAAATGCACAACATCTGAAATAACAATAACAGCAAAAATAAAAAACGATCAGAGCAAAAGCCTACAACTGACTGCACAGAAACCAAAAGCTACTTTATAAGTAACGAACACACACACCCGTCCCTGTTCGTGGTTCACTATGCACTGACTGTCCATATCAGGTTGTTCCTAAGGGAAATTATTAATTAATTAAAAAAAGGAGCCGTTAACAACATTGAATTGTTAGTAAGTATTAAGGCAATTATGAATTTCCACCATTTGTGTGTGTGTGTGTGTGTGTGTGTACATCAGTAGGATTCCACAGTTATCATCCAATAAATCCATTATGTTTCCAATCATTTGTGATAACAGGATTTGTAATCATTCTGTGTGGACTGCACTCACAGAGCAATTTATAGCCATTACATATTTTACAACCGAGTCGGATTTGTCAATTGCCATGATTGAGGGAACCCTGAATCTTATACTGCATACTGTGTTTTGAGCTTCTTTGTGAAGACATTTCCATCTTCCCCTAAAGAAAACATCTGCACACATTTTCACTGCATTAATGACTCATTTCCAGGCCGTCTATCTCAACCTGACCTCCCCTGCACTGAACCCAGATCAGTGTTTAAAACAAACATCTCCACCTAGCCACATACATTGAAGAGGGCTGGAAATGGGCATCGGTAGATGTATGACTGCTGGGCGGTGCAGGTCGATGGAGAGAACGACTGGAACGGCAGGAGATAAGAACAAATGAAAAGACCACAGAGGCTTGAGTATCACGCAGTTATTACTGATAACAGTGCTAGATTTCTGCTCCAGAGGCACAAACTGTGAACACATGCTAAGGCTCAATTCCCCAGCATGCATACAAATACTTCTGTCCATACAATACATGCAAAGAGTGAAGTCACTCTTAGCATGCTGCTTGCACTGGAAAAAAGTACCATGGTAATACTATGCTAGTTTTTGTTGGACATAATTCCATGGTAATGCATTGTTGTTTTAGATATATATACTGTATATATCAATTTATTTAAATAAGTATACTTTTGGAATATGTAAAGCACCACAACTACAGCCAGACCCCGAAATCCAATTTTGAAAATTTCGGCTCAAGAATACATCTAAGCAAACATCGAAGAAAAACATCCAATCAGGGCCTGGTGAACATAAAACCAAGACAGAATCATCGACCAGTCCTTCAGGCAATCCATGACTCACTGATATGAAAGTTTTCCATTTCTATTACAGTATCAGTACTGTAGTATCTACGGTATTACTGTCTTTAGACCATGGTACCTCTTTGCATCCAAATTTCACATTGGAAAGATCTAATAGAGCAAAGAAGAAAGGCAATCACAAGAGAGAATGGAAAGAGATAGAGAGAAAAAGAGAGAGAGAGAGAGAGAGAGAGAGAGACAATGACCTTTCTCAGATGATATCAGTACTAATCCCGCGTTTGAATCCCAGCAGAGGTCTCTGACTCTGAGAGTCTGGGAGAAGCTGATAAATGTAAGGAATATGCACACAGCGGCCAATGTGCATCTGTATCTTCATGCACCATTTCATACTTCAAATAAACATGCCTGTACGAGTACACATTTATATGGACAGTAAAAGTCCCGCAAACATACGCTTATGCATGCACGCACACACACATGCACATACACACTCTCTGCAACAGATTTAGCCAAACCCGGCATATCACACCATTTGTTTAATGTTTTTGATTGTTTAATGTTATATATGAGATCTCTTAAGTCAATGCAGAGTCATCGTGCACATAAACACATGCTGTGTTAGTGCTGAGACATGCTCCACTGTTCAGATCACACACACACATAGTGTGCTTTTCAAACACAAAGAGTCTACAGCTTCACAAAGATATAGAAAGAAATTGATTCTATGTTCAGCAGATCGTATTGTTCATAAAGATATATTTGATCTATATTAGGACTTACTTTCAAATTATTGTCAGAAACTATGTAATGTATATCGACTGTAATATTAGTAATAAATAAATACTAATAAATATATGTAAACGAGGTAAACGTTAGCAAGGTAAACATTAGTGAGGTAAATGTTAGCGAGGTAAATGTTAGCGAGGTAAACGTTAGCGAGGTAAAAGTCAGCTTGCAATAATTATCATGCTACGATTTGGCATTAAAATGTTTCATTGCAATGAAAAAATTTCCATTTCATTTCTTATGCAATACAATAGCAAATAATAGCCTGATAATCAAAAACCTGTGCAGATGATCAAACAGGTTGTGAGTTGAATAAGAAATGGTGATGTATAAACCTTTGGTAAGAAAAAATGTGAGGCTATGCTCCATTCATCTTCTGTCTGTTGCTGCTAGAAAGGAGAGACAAAACAGAATAACTGGAAGAGAGCAATTTAAGCTGACATTATCTGCTAAGCTGACATCAACTCCTGAAGCGGTTGCTCTCTTGTAAACAGGAAGAGAAGAGAAAAAAGATGTTGCAAATATTAATTTGCTCAGTTTGAAGGTTTACAGATTGTCCTTCCTCCAAAAGACAAATAGCCATTTCTAACAGGAAGAAATAGATTATAGACTTTTTACCCAAAGCATTTCACAAAGGTGTCCATTTTGATGGACAGGCAACAAAACAAGTAGTGGGGACAACAAACTACATGTTGTAAGGCACTCTTCATAGAAATAAAAAATAAGTATATTAACTCTTACTAAGCCAAGGACAATGTCATGCATTATGATGACAATTCTACATAGCAAAAATAGTTATTAATATGTATCATACAATCAAGCGTGTATGTGTGCATGAAACACAAACTATCAGGCAGAGAAGCACACAGGCAGCAGGATGTACCTCTTTGATGGAGCTACGAGTCTTTTCCTTCCACTCGTTGGCGCTCAGCTCTATAGTGCAGTGAACATACATCTCCCTTTCATATGAGCCCAGGATAAACAACCTAAACACAGAGAACATACAGACAAACGAGATGTTAAACATGGAAATTCTCAACAATCAGTCACTTGCATTTGTGACTTATTCAGACATCTTGTTCTGACAAGTAAATTAACGGTAATTGAACAGAATGTGATGCTGTAACACTGATCTAAAGATTTGGAAGTAAACCGGACAGAATACATTTAGCCCAACAACCTGATGAACAGCCAAATTCTTTAAATGAGTTTTTACAAAGCTACTGCTGCCATCTGCTGGTTACCTTAGCAAACAGCTCATACAGAAAGACAATCTAGTTTGTCATTACACTTATTGATAAGAACAATCTTAAGAACAGAAGTATGTATATTATGGCCAATAGGTGATGAATAACTTGTGATAAAGGACTTTAAAAATTTAAACTCCGCAATTAACCATACTTACCTTGACCAGTTGATGACAAATCTGATAATGCAGCCCGTACCCCCCCAACAGGAAAACACTAAACAAGCATAGTCTACGTTTCAATAAACAAATTCCTAATGCTAAAAATTGTTTTATGAGCCACTGTTGCCCTCTAGTGGTGTAAAGGCCAAAATCATTTTGGTTTGTAATGGTAAGAGTTTGTGCATTATTTATTACAAGCCCTTTACAAACATTATTGTACACTAATCAGAAGAAAAAAACTGAAGACACATGAATGCAGCTTTTGTTGTAGCAATACGTGTGTGTGCTTTCTCAAACACAACAGCTTGCTGTCAGTCCATTTAAGATTTAATTAGTTCAGAAGGGTGTGTATGTATTTTGAGACAGTTTTGTGTCTCAAAAGCACCAAAAACAATGCCTCATTTCCTGCTTCTTTAAATGAATGACACTACTGTTTTTATATGTACCATAATCTTAAAAATATGGTGTGCGCACAATGGTTTTGGTGTGTGTGTTTGTGTGTGTTTGTGCACAATATAAACAAAAGATTGCAACAAGAATGTTATAATGGCTGTTGCGAGTGTGTGATTCTTTGCTTTTTATTATTTATTTGCCTGATCTGTGATAAGAGACACAGAGAAAGTTGCTATGACGAACAGTGTCTGGCTAAACAATAACAGCACGCTGTCTTTTTTTTACCCAGAAATCAGTGCCAAAAGGGCCGAAGTGCTTTATTTCAATAACGATTCTTTGTTTTATTGGTCAAAACAGAGATTAAATTGTAAATTCTCATTTTGTCACACACACACACACACACACACACACAAACACACACACACAAACACACATACCAGTAGCTGCCCTACCTGCTACATTCAACAAGTGTGACACGTAGACGCCCTTCCACCAATAGGGTGTCTCGGATGGAGATGTCCAGGTCACATGATGATGCCAGAGGTGGCTGCACTTGAAAGGGAAAAAAGGGCTTGTACCTGTCAATCAAAGGCAGACAAAATAAATCAAATTATTTTACAAGTACATAGTGATTTATTTTACAAAGCATTTTACATAAATAGTGAATTAAAATGGTTAGAAAATTTGCTCAGGAAGGTATAAAATGCTATACTTTAAAATTTATATCAGGCATAGACATACTGACAGAAGAATCTTAACAGTGAGGCCCGCAGGCAATACTCGTAAACGGTCATTTTGGGCGTGCAATCCTTTTGCCCAGCCCTTACAGGAAAAACATGCACAACATGTCAGCTCTGTGTGTGCTAGTTCACCCTAAAAACAGTGTGTTTGTAAAGAGCAGAAAAACAGGTTCAGTTAAATTTCACTGCAAGCACTTTTAAACCCCTTCATTTTATGCAAATGCTTCGACGGGAACCGATTCAGGCCAAACTGAATAAAAAAGCTATGATATTAAATGTCAGACCCCATTAAAATGAAATTAAACCTTGTGCTCTTGCTCGAGGTCTCACTCTCCCTGTTGTACTTATTACGCCCCTCCCACCAGCCTTGATCGAAACCACAGTAAGAGAATGACCTCATATGACTCACGGATTCAACTACAGTAAACGATGAAATAAAAGACTCAAAGACAGATGCAAACTGAGTTTTGGGGAGTGACACATGAAGCTCCTCTTCTGCATTACTGTTTAAGAAGCTGTTGCAGAAGTAAATTGTGTAAGCATTTGTTTCACAATGACAATCTTGTCCATCATGTGTTCGGTGGCTGGCACGAACAGGACTGAATATAGGGAATTTTAAAAACAGGGTGATGTCTGATGCGGGAGGCAGCGCTGATACAGTTTATCAGCATTCCTCTGAGGAGAGCAACTCTCTGCCATTGCAGACTCCTGACTGCTAATAATATCCTGAGAGACTTGTGTTTCTAAAACAGGAAGTGCCATTCTCTCTATAGACAAAAGCCCTCTGCTTTGCCCTTGCAAAACACGCCCAGAAATTGCTTCGTGGGCCTTTTCTGAAAGCCCAGACCGTTTTCTGTCCTATCATCATGCAAATTACCATGGCAACAAGCCAAGAAAGGGTTATTTTCCCCAAAACAAAGGATACCATTTCGAAAACCCCAAATTATTGGACTTTTTGCAGGACAATTTTTTAACAATCAAGCGGAAAATAGAGGGCCATTTTTTAAAATCATTTTATGAAAAATCTTTAATCGGCATTTAATTCCAAATATCCCATCAGAATTGTCCCCGAAAGCCACAGACTCTCTCACAAAGAGGTCAGTCGTTAAAATAATCTTTCTTTAAATCACGCAAATGGAGTCAGGACAACAAAAAGGCAATTTCATTAACTTCTCTAATGCAAACACTAATCGCCCATTTTCAGGCTAAATCCAGAGATTAAGCCACGATTTAGGCAAGTCACATGGATACACGGCTTTGTGAAGAAAAACAAACACTCCAGCTACAATGTTTCCGAGCACACAGATCTCTAAGCAGTCACTGGATCTGATCAATGTCACCAGTGATACCGCCGAGACTAAATAAAGGAACATAGGCAGAAAAAGACAGTGGTTTTGTGCTTCTCGGTTTCTTTAATTGAACTCTTCTTCAACTTTATCTCTCTCTCCTTTATATCTGCACAGCAGGGCATTGGGAGACTGAAGGAAATGTGAAATAAAGAGACTTGCTTTGTGTAGTAGGCTGAGTGTAGCCCAGCATGTACACATCACCTTCAGAGAGAGCGGCAAAAAGAGGAAATGACATCACTGGATAAACCCCTCAGCAGGACAGAGAAAGTGAACTGAGAGGGAAATTGAGAAGACTTTAACCTTAAGACATTGAAGGCCTTCTTTTCCCACACTTTTCCCACACAAATGCACCCTTTTATTATAAGTTAAACGTCAATTTTAACTTAATAGCAAGCTGTCTTGATGTGTGTGCTCATACCTCACACCTTGACCTTTCACCTTTACCCTGGTCATAATGTTTAAGGATCTGGGCTGCTATCACACTGGCTGTTATGACATTTTACCCTGAATTTACCCTGATTGCTTTAAATATAAATCACCTGGATGTGCAACTTAAGCTGCAGTGGGCGGTACCTGTGGTGCTACTTCCTGTATACAGACCTGCAGCATGTGAAACTCCAGGTATCAGACTCTAATATCTGATCCCGCTCACTGACCCTCCTCTCTCTCTGTCCCAGCTGCTAATTGCAGGACATGACTGCAGTTTGTTCCAGAGCAAACACAGGGCATGGAGCGCAGCCCTATCGCTTACCACCAACAGCATTACAGAAACACATCCAGTCCACAGCATTAAAAATACAATACTCACTTACCTCACACACATACTCTTGCTTGCTCACCCACACTCAGAAACAAGCATGCATTACCCTGAGCCTGGACCTTGTAGAGTTAGCCAACTGTAAGCTATTACACACACACACACACACACAAGCTGCATAGATTAGCATCAGGAACCGACTGATAAAGAATAGCCAATTACTGTGCGAATCAATAGCTGAACGAATCTGGCCACAAAAGTTCATTTATGTAACACGATATCCTTAAGCATAATTTATTCATTATATCATACAGCTGTTTTGCTGTTTTCTGTCTTTCTATTTATTATGGCAGTAATAATTACGGCAGTTTTGGCCTGTATGGTTCTGCCTGTACTGCTGTTATCTGGCTCACCATAAAACAAAACCACATTCAATCATTCAGTATCAGCTTAAGTTTATTTAAATCTGATGCACAACTACAACGATAACAAAACAATGGTATCGTTCGGATCACTTCCAGAGTGTTTTATCTTACATGATGAACGATAAACCATTGATAGCCAATCAAAATCCACTCGAATTTAAAATTAGTCAGACATAACAGGAAATTTCTTGGTTTGCAAAAAGACAAACCAAGCGTGCATTCACACACATGAAGCATGCGACATGCTGCACTGCATGTCACAGCTACATGCACGTGCATATATTTTTCCATCATTTATCACACACACATTTATAATCACAGCCAAATACTCATCAATAGAATATTGAAAGAGTATCTTTAGAGTCTTATGATGAGAAATGTGTGTAATAAAGAGTTTATATAACTCACACAAACACACACGCTTTGTCTTTCAATGAGTATGTGCTGTGGACAAGATTAAATTTGCTTGTATCAACAGCAACTCTCCAAATATGTTATATTCACCACAGGTAGGTCACAGAGGATGAACAAAATCAGCTTTGCTTTTATGTGCAACAGGAAAAAATGCATGACTGAACGGTTGTGAGTGCCAGGAGCTTGTCATCTGTGATTCTGCAAACTGAAATATGGAAATCTGTGAAAATCAGGAGTACAAAATAACAGATACATATGCATTCCTGTCACTGGAAATTGTGTTTAAAGAGCCAGTTTTTGTAACGCTTATGCAATGTATTCAAATGAAAGTGATTACAAAACCGGTCGTTATCTGTTGCCCCTGATGTTCTATTAATGAAGAGAGTGCAACATATAGAGAGATTTTATCTAAGCTGAACTTTGGTCTTGTTGTATTTGGCAGTGTAAAACAGATAATGCTATTTGCCTTTAGCCTTCAACTTTGAGATATGACCTTTAATGTCTCAGTCGTCTAATGAAACATGGATAAAATGAGGTATCAGTCATAATGCATGATCATATTACAGGCCCATCTGGCTTTGCACAGGTTACTATGTTAAATCCACAGCTGAGGTTACGGAGAAAGAAACTGATATAAACTGACAGAATACGTATATTGTGAGAAGAGGTTTTACAAAAACAAGTATGTGCAAGCGTGCAGGACTGGAAACATGACAGATGTTTTCTGAAGAGCTCTTATATAAGTGGAGTTAGAGGCAGAGAGAGAGAGAGACAGGCGGAGAGGAAAAAAACAGAGAAAGCTAGAGGTACAAGTTTCCACCGTGGTCAAGTCAATCACTGTGGATGATGTGGGACACAATGGCCGTACTGCACAGTGTACAGTCACAAATGACGAATGTAGAACTGGGTCACTGAGCGACTGCCTGTGGAGGTCTTTAATAATGAGGACTAGGGAAGATAGACACTGTTAAATCAACTAATGTTGAACTTAACTATTATTATGTTGAATTATTTTTGTCCCCTGATTTGGAAAAGGCTGGAAGTTGACAGTTAAAACAAATGCTGATATTTTGTCTTTCACAAGACATTTAAAGAGCCAAACTCCATCAGTGTCACATGGCTGGATGGATGAATTGAACGCAGTGTCTTTTTCTACCAAGAGTGTGTTTCCCTAATGCCTACGAGGAACTGGATCATTAAATCAGCACAGTCAGGGAAATTTGTCCCAAGCCCCACACACACACACAAACAGCCTGCCTTGCTCAAGGGCACTGCGATGATTTCACAGATTACCCCCAGCTGAGATGGACGTGGCTCAAAACCCACCAGGCTGGTGTCACTTTATCTTCTGGAGCTCAAAGCTGTCACTAAACACCTATCAATAACAGCTGGACCCGCAAAGACACCAGACATGACATCAGCTGGGGTAACTGGAGACCAGTTTGTCCATTTCTCAAGAAAGAAATCACAGCCACACATACACACTAGTGATGCTATTACCTGCATCACACCATATATGAGATCCCTATTCATAATTTATTTGTGATAACATTCGTCACTAGTGATGATGAGGAGGGACAAACTGACACAATTTCATCTCGAATTACATTCAATAACATTTTGAGAACAAGTAATGGCTACACACACACACACAAACACACAATCACAGTCACAACATTCAAGATTCCTTAAAAAGCTACATGGCGATAAAGGTTTCTTTATTATATGACCACTAAACAGTGCACACACACTAAACTCTCAAGTTTTGACCATCTGTGGCATGGAGCGCGTCCAAGACTGCACCAGAGATGACATCACTGTGTGTAGGTGTTGTATAAATTCCTACACAGTTACACTATTTTAGGGCATGTAACAAGTATATTGCCCCTAAGATTTAACAGCTTTACTTTTAAAACTATTTCTCTGCTTTACACACACTGTGCAGGTGTCACACCACTGCTATACAGTACAGCACTGCCAAACAGAGTCAGAACTTCAAACAAAGTTAAGACCTGCTGTCGTCCTGTCTTCAAATCATTCACCTCTTTCTTAAACATGGTGGATAAAGATTATTTTAAACATAAGACACCAAATCTATTAATTCCTGGCCACAAAATTATTCCGCTATTATATTAGTAACACTAATTAAATCAATGTTTTCCGGGAGTTTGGTCCACACAGACAGCACTGCAATGGATTGTGGCCCGCCTGCTTACTGATTTGTCCCTGGGCAGTTCCTTCTTACACCTTCTTAGAAAAACACTGTCAGTCTAGCATTACCCCCCTCGTAATAAGTTAAAGAGTAAGAACTTTTAATCTCAAGCCCTAAAGCAAAAACCATTCAACTCAGAGGAAGTAAAACATATCATGTGGATAAATTCTGTGCTGACGCGCAAAAGTAAAAGCACATACAGGGTAGATATTGCTGCGTGAGGTTTCAATCATATTGTTATTCCTCAAACTTGAAGTTCTTACAGACTTGTGGTGTTTTTAAAAGCCTTTGTCACATGGTTTAGGAGTAAACCACAAAGTGTGAGGGGAAAAAGTGTATTTTGTATCAGTTCACTAGTTTGATCCTGCACCCAGATTTGTTTACTCAGACTGTGTGTGTGTGTGTGTGTGTGTGTGTGCGTGCGTTCTGGTTTACACTTTCTGTGCAGAAGCGCATAATGAAAATCTTTACACACCCATTCACATAGAAACAGAAAACATCTGCCGTTTCAAACATTAATGAACTGATTCCAACTTTTGGGAAGGTGCCAGTGCTTAGAAATAAGTGTGTAATTTAAATGTCTCACATCTCTGAGCAGTTCTTTGGGTAAAACATTTAGCTTCAGTGTGTGTGTGTGTGTGTGTGTGTGTGTGTGTGATAACTAAAACTCTTTGGTTCTGCCGCATGGGTCCTTATGGTGTATAATAGAGGGCACAGCACCAATGCCAGGCTGCTGAATCAGTGAAACGGTGAGTGTTATTATAAAACAGCATCAGGAAGGGTCTCTGTTAAAAGTCTACTCTAATCACTAATCATGGTCTTATACCGAGACACCCAGATCAATAGCAGAGTGTGACAATCAACAGAGAGTGCAGTGCAGTGATTTAATTCACAACTCACAGTAGCAGCTGTGTGGGGTCAAAGGTCAAATGCGCCATCCACACTGATGAAGATTACAGAGTAAATTCATCTAGCTGTTTTTGTTCTTTCACACACCCTACAATTAACTAAATCAAATCACCGCTAAATCAAGACACTGCCGGAGTGTGGCTGCATTGAGCGTTCTGTTTGAGTTTACGATTTAAACATTAAGCGTTCCGACTGTACACAGTTACAGTTATGTCAACACCAACGAGAATGATGAGGGATTCGACCAAAACATAAAAGATAAAAAAACAGACAAGAACCATGGCATCAGACCGTTTTGTGCAGTTGCTAACAGCTTAAATTCAAAGACAATAGTCAACTGCTAAAGCCTACCATGGCTGAGAAACACTGTCAATCCACAAACACACACTGACAGGACTGAATGTTTTGCTGGCTCCCTTTAGACCCAGGGCCTCTGGTGTGCCAAGTGCTGCTGAGTAATAGAGATGTAGGTGGCTGAATCCCGCAACTGATCATTCAAAGGCTCAGCCGAATGTCTTAGTCACAAAATTGATGCATTTTTGGCTGACAGGAACAGGAAGTAACTTAACCCCTGAGATTCTCACTTTTATCGCTCAATTATACAAGCACAATAAAAAGGAATCGTGAGCAAAAGGGGGAAGGTGGATTCTGCTTCCTGCTGCATATAGAAAAAGGCATAAATACGCAAACAGCCTAAAGCAAACTTGAAATTATTTATTTTTACATGATGCTACCAATCATCTCTGCGATGGCTTCTTGAAGTTAACTTAACTTCTGTCTGGTCACATTCAAGCAAACAAGAACAGACTACTGGTTACACAGTCTTCTGATATTCAAAAGCAAGAGGCTTAATAAAAACACTGTTAAACTTAGCTAGACATAAAAAATGAAAATCAAAGAGATATTGCCTAGAAAGCAATGAGGGCCACACAAATAGGAAAGTGAAATATTACCTTATTTTGTAATTTGGTAAGGTGTGCTTCCTCTTGATAACTCTCTTGAGCTGGTT
>JAZGTI010014923.1:0-13762 GCA_036877585.1 Botia kubotai
GGTGACCACTCACACGACATCCACAGCTACACTGCACACGCGCACGGACGCTAACCGCAAGTCCCGTGTCCTTGGCTTCCTGGTGGCCTTCACCTTGAGCTCCCGACACAGTGAATTTTATGGCTAATTTCCGGCAATTTCTCCGGGCAGTTTCAGCGGAGACTCCAGCAGGAATAACGTGCATAATTTGCATGAATCATTCTGATAGAACGCATATCAGCCCGCAGACCCCCGCCTGGCAGCGCGGCACTCGGTTGATAATCAAAGCTGACTTCCCTACCAGCAGCCACACAAACTGTGTCCGACCACAAAAGCCTTCACCTCATCTGCCTAATAATCTGCTATAATGCAAATAAATGCGCAAAGAGAGACGGCGAAGCAGGTTTATTTAATAGTGGTTGGTCTCTGCAATTGTATGTTTCGAACAGAGATGGCGGTAGAGAGGTGAAAGTTACAGATTGCAGCTTTAATTTATTTTTAATATCGTGTTCATTTTTCTTCCCGCATCATTTCATTTCTACTGTCCTGTAAGCCTGAGCATGTTGCCTGAATCACCTTACCTGCTCACCTTATTTTATTGTAACCAGCACAGATCAGAATTGCATTATGGGTAAAATATGGAACACAAAAAGGACTTGTTTCATATTTTGAATATGAAACATGCTTTTTTTTTTAAATAACGAGACATGAGAACCACGAATCACAGCACTGAGCGTTTGTTGGGTGGCACAATAAACCGTCATTCCTTCATTGACACGACACATGTGCCCTTCCAAAGCCTCTGCTGTATTAAAGGAGACAATCAGACAGTCATCTGCTAGGTGGATCTTAATCATACTAATCTAGGCCAGGGGAGCACAGACCTCCATAACGAAGCTCTAAATGACATGTCTGCTTCATCCTTCTCTCCAGGCAGTGGGCTGCTCCCTCAGCTGACACAGGTTTGCAAGAAGCCGGACTAATAATTAGTAAATAATAGCGGTCGCATTAGCCTAGCCGAAGTGGATTAATTCATTTTGAATTGTGCATTTCAAAACGTCGGTGTGCCTTGTGTATAAAAGTCGCTTTTATAATGTGTATCATTAAACAATTTTTATTAGAATGTGCATGCGTTATGCGTTATGGACAAAATAGTCTCCAAAAGTGAACTAAACCAGACAAAATAAAATGTCTTACATTTATATGCCATTCTTATAAATGAATAAGTAAATATGGCACTTTCTATTGTTCCTAAATCACACATTTTTTGTTGGGGTAAGTCTATAGTAATCACAACAGTAAAACAATAAGTCATGTGGTGTCTCCATTTAGCCAAGCAAACAAATGTGTGTGTGTGTGTGTGTCTATGAGAGTGACTTTACGGTGTGTGTGTGTGTGTGTGTGTGAAGGGTAAGCAGGGAGGTCCACCACTAAGCACCAGGAGATGAAGTGAATGACCCAGCGCAGTGAAGCAGCATCTGTTTCTGTGCATGTGCTGAGCAAACAAGGCAATTTAGGGCATGTCAAGGGATCAGTCCATAAACACAGCCCCTCCCTCCAAGCGCACGCTTTAAGCTCCATACAACCCACAGAGGTGTGACAATACTAAATCTCAATACAATACTACAGTATCACACCTGACTGTATAAACACAGTTTTAGCACTACGGTAGCAAAATTCACACACTGTAATTCTGAGAAAAGAATGATGGATGATGCCTCGTACTGTAGATGCCTGGATGCTGCCTGCTTCATGCGTTTACGTTAACTCCTAAATTGGACAGTATCAGACACTTTATTTGGTGTATTATTGATTACCTTATGTGGTCTAAGTTGTGGCCGATCTGTATTGGACTATAATACAGCAGAGGAAGTGAGAGTAATTCATCATGGGTGTCTGTCTGTTAGCTAGGTATCTTTGCCTTGTTCTGTATTAATTTAACTGCCCTGCCATCCACGATACAGCACCACATGGTCACTGGAAGTATTCAGTCTACATATGTCCTGCATACACACATACGATAAAGCTACAGCATTGTGTTACAGTATGGTTGCCATTTTTCTCATTAATAAAAGTAAAGCTAATTTATTGACAGTATAATGTATTTTCAGAGTCGTTTATTAGCTTTTTTCCGCTGGGCTATTTGAGCAGTTTTTAAAAGTCAGTGTTGCAAACATTTTAAAGTGTTCTGAGGTAATTTTAAAGTGAAACTGTAAAATGCAGTGGGGCTCGTTTATTCTACTGTGAATTGATTGGCTATAGAGACGCAGACGTTTCAAAGCTCGTAACACACTACCGTTTAAGGGGAGTGGTTAACAACTCCGACCCCGCCCAAGCCGTCAGACTGATGTCATCAGAGAAGGTCTGCCATTTCAGAGGGGAAGTACGTTTTCAGATTTTGGTTAAAGAATAGCTTTTTAAATTCATGTGCCCTCGTAACGATGTGCACATAAGTCGTTTACAATAAACCCTGCAATATTCTATAAAAAATAAGAACAGTATATTACGATTTCACGGCGATTTTAGAAGATAGTCCTCGTGGTTGTGTGCATGAGAGCAGTCGCCTTGTGCAAAGAGCAGACTAAATTAAACATAATGAGACCGCAAGCGTGGCCCGGCAACCTAACATTAACACACAGCCAAACTGACACCCTATCAGAAGAGCCGTCAGTTTCCGTTATATACGGCACAGCGCAGCATAGACTACAGTCTTGTTTTTACAGTAGTCTGCGTCATGCTGGGAATGTGTCCAAAGGCTTTTTAAATTTGAAACACATGCCATTTACACAACTAGATGTAGAAAAAGCGCACAATGGAAAGCGCCCATTTTAACGCACAGTCACCAAATTTTGATTTGCTGGCACATAAGCAGAATTCCATCGGAGACTGATGCATTTCGACGGCTCGCCTTCAGGGCTAAACCAGCGTCACAGCTTTCACTTAGCAGAACGTACGGTAAACATGACAAAGCTTGACTAATACCGCTGTAAGACGATTTAGAAATGAAGGTATTAAATTACATCTTCTTTGATGTTGCTTTTGACTCGGGTTCAATTTAAAAATCTGGTTTTAAACCACATTCATGTATGCAGACAAAAAAAATAGTTAAACCACAACTGATATTTACTTTTGGTTCATTTTGCAGACTAGAAATAGAGAATCAGGTCAAATGCGTTCCATTATGGGATACAGGGCCAAGGGCACTCCGCTCTGTTGTACACTGCACAGTTGTAAATTAAATGCAAGTCATTTTGGTATTTATGCAAATAGAAAATTTACAGTCTATACATACTATGCATACTACTGCAGAAGTGGCAGAAAGTAGCATGCTAACCTGCTATTATGCATACAGCCTTAAGGTGCTCCATTCATTTACAGTATGTGCAAATGAAGGACAACCAAAATGCAAAAATCACATTGTTCAAAGCCTGTTGTGGCCCGGCATCACCTTTAGACTCCTGTCCATACTACAAAAAAAATTAACACCTGTTATTAGATGATTAAACGTGAGGTGAAGTTAATTAAAAAATATAAGGCTGTCAGTCCAGCCAAGAATCAGTCAATGCTAATGAGGACCAATCGGTTTGCGTGTTGTAATTTGCAGCTTAATGAGGTTGATTTCTATGTAAAGTTTGGCAGCGCGGACGCTGCCAGGAAAGAGAGACAGTTATTACAGTAATCTTTTCATTACGCCAATTAAGAGGCACGTTTTACAACCTCAGCAGAAATCCGGACCTGCCTCAAAGTGAGGAGAAAAATTCAATTAGCCTAAAGGCTTTTTTGCACAATAAAAACATTTTATTATTAGTCAATTAGCAGGAATAGTTTATGCTTCAAGGTCACCCACCCTTGTCCTGTCTTACGAGCTGTAGTCTGCCGAGCGACCAGAGCTGTATATTTTAACAGATGAACTCCATGTCCCCTCACCTCCGATTTATCACGGAAGAAGTTCGGCTCTCTGCTGGATCGTTTGGCTGTGGTTTGCTCCGAGGCAAAGCACCATAAATCATGTTCATTCTGGGCATTTAAGCTTGTCGATAAGGTGACAAGATTTTGTGTAAGTGACTTGTGGCCCCACAAGGTCTAAGATTCAAGAAGACTTCAAAATAAAGGTGCTGGGTCTTTAAATGACTTTTTCCGAGTTCAATCGCTGTATATGGTACCATATGTGTATACGGTACTGTGTGTGCATTGACATACTGTAGATTCTGTATAGCTGTGTAACTTCAAAGTAAGTTACTTTAACGCAACGTAGTAACGTAAATGTAAACACCCAAATGTAAATAAACTTTCCAATTTAATTAAGCCGCGAGATAACTAGCTCAGAAAAAGAAACCAGACCAAAACAAAGAAAAAAGACCAAAACTTACGTTACGCGTTTTGTTTACATCAGTATTACATTTTAAGCCTAAATTTCATGCCAACAGGTTTTACAAAAATCCTCCAATGACAAACGCATACAAAAGAGACATGACTGACTAAAGCAAAATGAGACATGTCACTATTTATTCACATAGTGATTGTTACCAGCAATTGAGACCTGCTGTCAGATCCACCTCATTCATTCACACAGGGTGTTGTAATTAAGACATAATTTATCATCAGTAATGAAGCAGATTAAAAATAAAGCGCGCCGAATGCTCGACACGAATGCTCTCTAATGCAGTTTTTAAATGATCATTCAACAACCCATTATCTTAATATCCCAATATAAGTCACATACTGTATCTTAATTACACATTGGCGTCTGTTGACCCAAAACAGCTCCGCTATTTAGGAACTGTAGTCTCAAACGATCAGAGTAAATAAAATATGACAATTAACTAAAAACCCTAATGACTATAGCTGACGTCGTGCATATTTTAAAGCAGATATTAAAGGACTCTGCCAATATAATATCTGCATGAGAAATATCTTAATATAAAATGGCCTCACTCCTGATCCTAATCTAGGACTTATTTATCGAAATGAATTATTAACGGAGCAAACATATCGCTAGTTAATATATTATACGAGCAAAGGCACTGACATACAAAACAATTACACCCCAAACGATCATGACCGTTATTTAATAAAAAAATTAAATATTTAATCGCATGTACATGTAAAAACTTCTTTACAGTAGCATTGATGTACAGTACAGTAAAGAATATTGGGGAGCTACAATTAAATTGAAATTGCCATGTTAACAAGCCAATAATACAACAACAGCACTGATTCTAAACAGTGGGCCAACAACTTAAAACTGAATGCATCCTCCCAGCGCTATAATACCAGCAGCACACCGTCTAGAACAACCGACCAAACCAGAACAATAACAGGAAGCGTTTGTTCATTGGTGAGAGATGGGATGATAAATAGGTTAGCTCCTGACCTCTATGAGAACATCATACATTTGCATTTTCTCCCTGATCTTAACCTGAGGAAGGGCAGCGTGGGGCATATTTCAGCAGGGCCTGTCATCCGCCCTCACGCCCCTTTCAAATCCCTCAAGAACTTAATTTTGACGTTCCACGGTCAAACTGCTATACTGACAAAATGATCACAGCTATCATAGTTTGGACACATTCCCGGGTTAGCTGTAGTTGCATGTTCGTCCATCTCTTCTCATCTGACAACCCAGCTAACAGGAAATGTTCTCAGAACATTGGATATAGTTGTCTAAACGTTCTCCCAAAAGTTTTTTAAAACGTTCTTGCAGTAATGTTAGTAAAACTTTTTTAAACGCTACATATCATATAACAAAACCGTCATTCCTAAGTTGTTAGTGGAAGGTTTCAGAAATGTTACAGAATGTTCAAACAATGTTTCAAACAAATGTTTGAAATTTGTTTTTATATATATTGCAAATATAATGTTTGAAAAACTGGACATTTTGAATGTTTCTAGAACATTCAAAATGGCATTAACATTTTGGCTATGGAAACAATAGGGAAACGCTTTTACAACACAAAACTGTTAGCTAGAGATATTGTTTATGGACAACCTCCCTTCACTCTCTCTTCACTTTGAATGTTCAGTATAAAAGAGATATTTATGCAACACAGAGCTTGTTAAGGAGATTTTCCGGGTCTGTCGACAGTGATGTGCGCTGGGAGCGCGCTGGGCTGACGGATGGGCGGGGGACGATGGGCCAGAACCACCACACAAAACCAATTAGAGAACTATTTTCCTAGACAGGTCAGAGTTATGCATCCTGCTGGACGGGCACTAGCTTTAATGTCTTGATTAAGCTGACATACATGTCCTCTGCAACATCTTAGAATGACAATCACTGCTAGATCGTAGAGTTTTCGGCAATCAGGAGAATCACTCACCCTCGTCGGGCCGCGTGGAGTAACCCGCGCCATCCGAATGCATTTTCCAAGTGAACTGGTTTGAAAAGGGGTAATTGGGAGATAAAGGCAGTGGGAGATGACAGGGCATTTGTCAAACACTCCTGGAAGATGCAGAAAGGAGAAGAGATTTTTTTTTAGGATGTGGGTATTTGTCCTTCTTCCAGGCCGAGGCTATAGTGAGCTACTTAAAAGTTAGCGCACACTTACATCTGTCTAATATCAGCATTTGTGTAATGAAACAAATAATGAGCGAGTAAACACAAGTATCACTTTATTGAACAACACATATATGTGAAATAAGTTTTCTTCAGATTAAGGGCCCTTAAACATGTCATAAACATAAAAATGTGACTTTACTATGATTAAATGTCATTTCCGAAAACCTTTCTTTAAAATGATTTGCATACGCACTATATAAATAAATTTGACCTGACTTAAACACTTACCAAATAAGGGTATAATATCCTGTGCTGCATATGATATCCCACAATCCTTTGTGCATGATGCAGCCGTTGGTTGAAGGAATTAAAAACTTTCCTTTCTCGTTCCTTTTACATAGAAAAATAAACATTGAAACAACTTTAAGTTGTTATAGATGATCATGTCTTAAACGGCAGTCCAAAATCCTTTAACACTTTTCCCTATTAAGTCACTAACTGCTTAGTCAGCAGCACATTTGTATTACACACACACCCAATTAATAAATCACAGGTGAGAACAAGGTTCACTGAGAGCCTGGGTATAAATCTATCAACAAGGGAAACTTTTTAAAATAAAAGACCTCAGAATATTTCAAAATAAAAACTTAAGACGCATGATTTATTTTATTGATTTTTTAGTTTTACCACACTTGTTAATCTGTCATTACATTTCGGGAATCGTGGGATATGTGCCATGTATTTTAATGTTGTTACACTTGAGCCAAACACTTGAGCCCATTCCCAAACCAATTACATAGGAGACAAAAAAACCTTTCCTTGCTCTCACAATCCTGACAAAAGGCAGCTAAAATTTTGTCCGCACCTCATGGCAGCAGAGGCTGAAGACGCATTTAAAATGTGATGTGCATAAACATAAAAAAAACAGAGCACAAAATACATGTGACGTGGTAAAAACTGTGCAACTCAACCTGCTGGAGAAAACAGACCCACGGAGACAGTACAGAACGCAGCAGATTTAAGGGCTATTAAATGAAATAAGCTACAGGCAGACAAAAGTGAAACAAATCCAGGCAAACAGGCAGGGCTGTTCTCCCAGCTGTGAAGGTGACTGGAGGAGCCGTGTGCAGAGCAAACCCTCTTGATTAATCGCATGATATTTACAGACTCAGACATAATCACAGACCAGAGGATCACAAGTCTGTATCTCAGGCTGGCCGTTACACAACCGTGTTAACCTCATAAACCTGTGTGTGTGTGTGTGTGAGGGGTTATACACACTAAAACACACACTCACACACATCTTAACATCTCATAGACCTCCAATGTTTTCAAGTCAGGCTAATGATATTTTTATTTCTAAACGCTAAACCGCACACAAACCTATTAACACGATTTTATTTATTGTAAAACAGAATTAGACTTTTTTTCCTAGTGAGGACCACATGTTTTACCAGATTTATGAGCACTTATATTTTGCTACATTTTATAATTGTATGTTTTTTAGTCTACACTTCATACTTACTGTTAGATATTGTATGTCTAACCCTTCTAAAGAATTATGAACATCGTAGTTTTTAAATTTTAATTCAACATATTTAATATTTGTAAGTTCCACAAAGTTATTGTCACACCAGTTATTTAATCAAAAAACAATTTATAGTGTATTTGGGCTATACATTTTATCATTTTGTAAATTGTATGCATTCCTGGGACTCGAACCCACGACTCTGGTGTTGCTAGCACTGTGCTCTACCAGTTTGACTACAGTTCCAACACATTTTACCTCTGATGCAGTGCTCAGAGAAGTGTCAAGGGTGAAGAGATGCCTGTAGACTGTTTTCCATAACATATTATAAGCAGAATATGTATACATTTATATTATAGACTGTTATATTGTGAAGTGTGTGACATTAGACAGTCTAACATTAGACAGTCAAACAGTCTCACTGCTGTCCTGTGTCTGCTGTGGAAAATGTCACTCCCCAGGGGTCTGTGGGGACGCACACGGACGCAAGTTAGGATCTTTTCCGAGACACTGCCGACACATAACACGCCAAAACATAGACACACACACACACACACACACACATTCCGAGGTTTGTTCTCTGGTTACAAATGCAAATGGATGGAAATATCATTTTTCTTCATATTTCCATCCAAAATTTGACATTTCACTGTCTTCCTAAATGTCACACATTTTGAAAGCACTTGATGATTCAAAATTTCAATCACTGCTCTGGAGGCTTTCCTCCCATTTCCCAAAAAGCCCATTTGGAGATGATCATTTCGCCCCGCTGTGATTTCTACCCTAACGATGGAGACGCTTTGGCAAATTGTTCGTCTATTAGCTGTGAACATTCTTGTCATTTACTCAGTGTGCAAGATACTTCCACACAGTGACGAGTCCTATTACAGGCAAAGAGGCAGAGTAATTTATGTGTCATCTCTCTTTAGCTGGGGCTCACTGAGGATTGCAGAGACTCTAGTCATCCCAGTAAAATTGAATCACATTTGCTTTTGTCAATGGCAGCCCGCCAGCCCCTGCCAAGAATTCACAACCATTGTTTTCTTCTGTATCTTTTCTTCTTTGTAAAGCAAATGTGATTTCAGAGAGTGTCGATTCTCTGGCCCCGACCCTGACTTTGTTTGGCGCTGTTTTATGGGGATGAAGGCAGAGTTGACTCGTCTTCATATATGTTGCCCACGTAGGAGAGAACGTTTGGTTCACTAAATGGAAGCGTGTGAGATGCCGGCAATTTAAATTCATCATCCGCTTCACTAGATCCAGTTTAAAAACGAACTTTATGAACGAAACTAATGAAAGCTTAATCATCAACATATCAATACAAATGTGAAAATTAAATAAATTAAAATAAATTAAAAATAAACTAAAACTGGTAAAGGATTAAAGATTTTTCCCAGAAATATGTTTTGTTATGCTGGTTAAAAGTCTTTTCACACCTTGATAGCAGTCAAAAAAAGTGGTCTAAATATATTTATGTAAATAAATATCTTCTGTGGAAGGACCAGAAAATGTTTGTCCAATCGTTGCATTCGGTCCAAATGCAATGATAGGATGCCCTACTTGTCTTTTAAACCATGTCGCCGCATACCTCAGCGCGCTGTTGGAGGAGGCGTGGCTTTAGAGAGTGCTCTGAAGGGAGGGCGGGGTCTTATGCATTCAAAGCTAGCTTGCTATTGCTAACCTCTTTGAAATTGCCTACCCTACTTTTAACACTTTCTTATGCTTTTTTAGTGTTGTTGTCATCATATTAAACAGCATTTAGGATTTCTACATCCAGGAAAAATCTTAGGATTACAGAACACCATTTTTGTTGTAATTAAATTTATAGCCACATTTTATCTGAATGTAGCTTTTAATCTATTTAAAATTTTTTTTTATGAAATACTATGTTATCGCCCAGTGGATGTACTGTAAAACATTCCGAGATCTGGATTTGCTCTGCAAACATGTTACAACATGGACGAATGATTGCTTAACAAATCACTTCCCGGCGAATCCATGTTCCGGAGAGATTCTGTCAACTTCTTTGCCTTTTTACAAATTTCATATCCGTGCCCTGCAAAGCAAATGCTTTAAAACCCTTTGACATAACGGGCTGTCCGGGGATCCCAGCCATTTGAATAATGAATCTGCAGTATGTCGAGAACAGCTGTCTACTTACTAGAAATAAAGTGTTCAAGAGCGATACATCGAGAGACAGCCATACGCATAACTACAGTTATTTCATATAATCCGGGCGTTTATGTTTACAGGGATTTTCTTAAACATACATGGTGCTACAATCAATCTGTTCCCTCACTGCGCTGCAAAACCCTGTAGAACTGTAATAATCCATGCAATCGTTTACAGACCTGTTTTCTGTGCCGTAAGGCCCCATATTTAATTCAGGCCTTGTGTATTTCTTTATGATTGCAACATCTGCTCGATCCCCGTGCCAACGTTGTCTGTCACTCAACCTGTGTTCAATAATTCCTGACGTGACCCTTCTGGGGACGTGACGCTTCCACAATCGGAAACGTCACTTTGTGATATACGGGGTGGGTCACATGACTCGTGTTCTCATGAGAATATACAATATTTAATACTATACAATATATACATTGATATACAAACAAAAAGGAATTTGTGAGGAGAAGTATTTAAACATATATTCTCTGGTAAGTGGTATTATATAGAAAGCTTGGCGCCTATCTTTGACCATTTTACCTATTGGACTGTATAGGCTAAGAGCATATACATTATATATACCATATATATTTTGTGTTCTCATAGTAAGTATAAGTATATAAGGTAGACCGGGGTTATAGTTGTCACAATTTTAACTCCTGTGAATACTTTTGGAATTGCTAAGGCTGGATTTGTTTTTAAAAGTCAGTTTCTTTCATTTAATTTAAAGCTGCAAAACGTAACTTCTGCCTCTCTGTCGCCACCTCTGTTTGAAACATAAAATTGCAGGTTTACTTTTCTGAAATCAAATGAAGTGAAAGTGACATTTCCCAACCCGACAGCTCAAATTATAAATCATTATTATAAACTTACCATTGAATTTGGGGATGGTAAGGATTTAACACTGATCTGTTATGTACCTGCTCAACAAAAGTTACACACAAAGACAATATTTTAAATTTAAATAAACATTTGTGTGCTTCATATTGCAATAATGGGGTAACAATACCCTTCGGCTCTGATTATATTTATAATATAGTGCACCTTCTCTTACCAAAACGTCTTTGAACACTCTAATGCACAGATATTAGTGAGTGGTTGTATTGTCATCACACAGATGTGTTGATAGCATGGAGGTTAGCGAATCGCAGCCCGGCCGCAGTAAGAGAGGGAATCGGCCCAGCGTCTACAAACAGATGCTGCCCAGCAACAGGCCCTAAAGGACGAGGCGGAGGGGCCAGATGTTGGGCTGACCCCAGGACCACGGGACCTGCTGACGGTCCAGTGATGTGGATGAGACCTGGCAGCCAGCAGTGATCCAGCAGCACCCAAAGCAAAAGGTGGAGAAATTCCACGTTTCTCCTCCTCTTTCCCCTTCAAACATGGCAATAGCATGACGGCTGGTCAGCAGCACTGACGCTTGTTAAAGACGCGGAATTCAGCACAAAACCTGCCAGATTCCATCACGTCACAGCGTAGTTAGCCGAATGAACAAGAACTACTCCAGGCTCTGACACTCTGCATTGTGCTCAAATCCAACAGCTGTTTCTTGAGCGATTGCAGATGCAAAATAATGATAATAATGGCAACTTACAGTTCACTCCATGAAGTAAACAAAGCCAGGACCACGACAGCACCTGGGAAGTGCACATGCTCATCCTAGCCGTACAATAGGAACACCAAGCAAAGTACAACCATTAGTACAATTAGTTCTAGGGTACATTAAAACACCTAGCTAGGTTAGATTTTTTGATGAATTTGTGTGTGATCTACTGTAAATCTAAAATCAGATATGAATGTACATTGTTTAAACACAGTATTAATGTATAGAAATTTAAAATTGAGAAAATCTAAAATGAAACCCCTTAAACTAAGGATAAAAATAACAAAAATAACAAATTTAAGATTGTAATATTTTTAAATACATATTTTAACAACACATTTTAAAACTACAAGACATAAAATTGATCATGTCACTCATTGATTTTTTCATTGTTGTTATAAAATGAATTGTGAGAACTGCGAAATGAAACAAAATGTCTGCAAATAGCACGTCTACAAAGATATTACGGGATTATAGATTAATGCATAAAAAAGAACAATACACATCCACAAAACAAGCTTTTCCTAATAAAGACATGACAGTGATTAGATCAGTGAGATGTTTCTCCCCAAAGTTCACGCTTGCACGTGTCTTCTCGTATTGCTTCATCTCATTCTGTGTTCCAGATCGGCATTTGTCCTCTTTTTAATTTGGCGTGTAAAATCTCTGGCATTTTGACTGTGTGCATCTTGGCTCTTAGCGCTCCAGTCAAAACTGTCTTTGTGAGAGAACTGAAGCCTGTGGCGGTTTCCGTGGTGATGGATGAATCTGGAGACATGTGTGCATGCGTGTGTGTGTTTATAGAGAGGCTGGCCCGGACTGGTGCGTGGTGACAAGATTCCCTCTCTAGCTGTGAAGTGCGGTGTGGGCTCAGTTCTGCAAGCTGGGCCGCCCGCGACAGCAGGATCAACAGCAGCCCTGCAGGTCATATGCTAACATATCTGAAGAACGCCATAGAACATTCTCAACCTCTGTCAATACAATAGAGACTTTCCACTGAAAACAGCACACAACTGCAGCTCACACGCACCACAGATGAAGCAAACCAAACGAGACCTTTCATCTGAGCTCATCTGAGATTATCCATCGAAACATTCTTTAAATAGCTTTGATGAAGCTAAATAAGCTTTGTGTGGACTTGCAGGAGATTTTTCTGTAATATACTCCTAGCTAACAATGTTAGGTTGTTTCCCTAACGTTTCCATTAAGAAACAAAAATGTTACACACATTATTTTGAACGTTCAAAGGGACTCAAAATGTCCAGTGTTTTAGATGCTGAATAACTGTTATTTCTTGGTTAGAAAAACAATTTTTTTTTAAATGTTATACTAACTAATTTAAAATAACATATTTTTGATATGTGTAATATATAATGTTTTAAAAAGGTTCTGCTAATGTTACTACGAGAACATTTTTGATAACTTTTCATACATTCTTACAATCTAAAACTGTTAGCTTGGTTCGCCGTACTGGATTTAAGGAAGTCTACACTAAGTAACTAACCAAAAAAACAAACATTTCATTATTTTTTTATCATAAAAAAGGTGAAAATCGAAATCAAAAAGGGAAGCACAGTAATTTTTAGATGTATGTTTACGCGCGGCGACACTTCACCTAAAGAAATATGATTGGCTGCGTCTCGACGAGGTTGACGTCCAGCAACTGTCACAAACCGTGAGCGTCAAGGGTGTCAGTGCGAATAACGGAATGACAGATCACGACGTCTACAAAGACGAACCCCCGGGAAAGACTCGCACACGACTGATAGAAAGATTCAACCTCTGAAAGTGCATCAAAGCGACTCGTGTCAGGCTCACATCAGAACAAGGAAAAATAACTGTTCATTTCTTCAACCGAATCTGTCCATGATGGAAAAACATTCTGCCTCCAAATGTCAGTAAATCTGATGTCTGATAGGATGTAACACGGAATGCTTTACAGAATGATAACAGTATCGCAGCTCAGACTATCAGTACAGCCCATTATCGT
>JAZGTI010014924.1:0-13761 GCA_036877585.1 Botia kubotai
CCCTGACCTGAACCCCATAGAGCACGTCTGGGACCAGTTGAAGCAGAGACTGCATGATCGTACCCCACCCCCACGTGACCTGGCAGAACTGCGTGTAGCACTTGTGGAAGAGTGGAACGCATTGCCTCAGAACAACATTATGAGGCTAGTGAGGAGCACGAGACATCGCTGTCAAGCTGTCATTGCGGCAAATGGTGGAAACACCCGCTACTGACATTGTCAATTTTTGTTATTTGGRGCTATCCTTGTTATTGTCTAAATTTTTGGGGTAATAAATATTAAACTAATGAAAATGGTGTTTCTTCTCATACGTTATTAGTAATATCAAAGAGAACTTTCACTTATTTCATTAAAATTCAGAGCAAATAGGAAAGGCACTCATGTAAATAACAATATCCCTAACTTATTGTGAGTAGTGTATTCTGGTTTTCATAGTTTATAAAAATGTGTACTTATTGTGAAGAACCTGTTGTTATTCTGTGAACTTGTGAGGGACTGACTTTATCACTGACAAAATCACTGTGACACTAGCTGGTTAAAGTCATTGGATTAATGGAGTGAAGTATGTTCTGAGAAACGCTCATCACTTTGCTATTTTTTTTTTTATGCTATTTTAGATTCTATTTTTAATGCAATGAGATTGATACGTTTATAATGTGACTTAAGATCCCAAAATACTTTAAGGGCCCACTGTCCTGAATAAATGCTACCCTCACCTTATAGAGAAGTGCTTTGCCACTAAATTCTTGTCTTGTGTACTTGTCACTTCAGTGGAAAACAGTGCATAAGATTTTTCTAGCAGTTGTTATTAATGATTGTTTCCAAAAATCATCTTGGTACATGTTTAAGTTTTTTTCCCAAACAAAAATAAACATGAGAATATGTTAATCAAGTGACTTGATTGACACTGTGTAACTTACCTTTAGGGAAAATACTGTACATTGAAATCGTAGGCATAAATGTCATCTAACAGTTGGGGGGTGGGGAGTTTGCAAAAAACTTTACATTTTTAAGAGCAATTTTTGAAGGGGACACAAATAATACAGCCAAAATTGTACGTCTAAGGATATGTGTACACAGAGGTGTGTCTTACTACCCTTATTAGTGTTGAATGGAGACTGTGCTGTTTTCCTTATTCTCAATTTCTCTCTGATTCATTGAAAATACTGACTAAACGGACCAAAAATATTCTTCAAAACCATTTAACAACACAAAGTGAAAGTTTGAATATGAGTTAGGTTCACCACGTGATCATATTATAATTGTTAAATTATCTTGTGTCCTCCAAATAGTATTTAAGGTTTCGTCTGGAGGAGGGGATGATTCTTACTTAGATATTTAACTGCAGTAAGCCCACTTATCTGCTACTTATCATATTGAGCAAAAACCACCACAATGGTACATCTACAATATTAGAATTTCAGTTCACACATGGGCTTACTGCCGTGTTAGTTGTAATGAGTGCAACACCGCTATACATATTAGGGCAGCACCGCTGTCAGGTTTGTGGACTGAAGGAACCCAAGTGCAGACAGCGATACACAAACAAAGCTTTATTAATAAACAAACTGAAACAACAAGCCAAACTAAGTTAAACCAACTGAACAAGTAAGCGACAAGAGGGCAACAAAGAACTAAACAGATTCAAGTAGAAAACAACAAATAATCAGAAAATAAATATAAACAGGACTAGGAACGAATTAACATTGTATTAATAAATTTAACCAAGATGATAGACACTAAGAATACGCAATAAAATACAACAAGGGAGTAAGTGATAAATATTAAATAAATAAACACAATAATCAAACAGGACTACAGACTAGACACCAGACATAAACTGACACGAGACAACCACAACTGATAGGACTCGGACGGTAACCAGACTGGGGAACACTCAAACACGGAACATAGACGGAAACAAGAACTATAACGGATACACGGACGCGACTAAGACTAGACTATAAACAGAGAACGAAATGCGGATAACAATGAGCTTGAGCAGCGAGTGACGAAGACGAGCGACAAAGCTGAGAACTACTCGCGGCGAAGACAACACACTAAAGGAACACGAACCGGCACAAGATAGCAAACACTAGGGCAATAAATACAAACGGGAAACAATGACGAACAGGTGCTAGACATTAACTGAAACAAGCGAACGAGGAAACAAGGAGTCGGGGTGATGACGCAAGACCGGAGAGCACATGGCAGGTGTAAATACAACGGAGCCATGTGCTTTCACACCCAGAGCGCGAGTCTAGACTCCAGCTCTAATCAGAACCGAACTAAAACGGGATCAGTCTAAGCCCCGCGCTCTGACACGTAACATAGACTGTGTCAGGATCCTGGCAAAACGCGATCTCTAAGACTAGGCAGAAAGCCAGGATCCTGACACGCTATCTTAATCATGCTTGCTGCTTTGTCTGAAACATTTCAATGTAACAGGCAGCGCAATCCTCCTAATATGGTATTGAAATATGTCTGAAATATTTCCAAGGGTCACACTTTACTCATTTACTTTTTTAGTTTATAAATACATTTACAATCATTTTCTATCTGGAAAAAAGTATACTATAAACCTCAACAGTAACTTTTATTGTATATAACTACAGACTTTCCACCTTAAACAATTGAGAAAAACTGAACCGTTAAAAGTAGTGTGTTAAATGTAGCATGCAGTAAAATCTTTTGTAGACCTCGAGTATTACCTTCAAAAGAATAAGACTGTTTTATTGTTAACTTTAATATGTTTTTTAAATGTACATATGTTTCCAAAATGTATGTATGTTCCAAAACATAAATCCTCATGACTTTAGAACCCTAAGCTGCTTTAATATAATACACACAGGCAGATAAAGAGCTGTATTACAGACAGCAGGATAAACATCAGATACAGAGAAATAAAAAAAAAAACATAAAAATTTCATTTTATCATTTAAACTAATCCTTTAAGCAACACACATTAAAAATTCTCAGATATATGACCTTTAAGCAGTAGCGCAGTTGAACAAGTAGAGATAATGAGAAAAAAAGAAAATCAATATAGAAAATAATGATCATTTTAATAGTTAATAATTACATTAATAAACGTGTTATGATTATCTAAAACACACCAAAACACCTTGACAAGTAGCCTATTGACTTTCATTTTACTTTCAAGTTGCAAATTCTAAATAGGTTGATGTTTGCCTGTGCAAAACCTATTGCCACAATGGTAGCATTTTTAGACTTGTTAACTCAGCTTACTTTATTACTTTAGAAGGACTATCACACCATTTGATTTTCAGACAAATTTGTAAAAGAAGGTAGGTTTGGTCTTACTTTCTGGCATATGCCACTGAAATCACACATATTTTATGAGTTATAAAAAGACAATTATATGGCAAAATGTATTTAAATTCAATAATTTTGCACAATAATGCAGAGCAATTTAATAAAACTAAATGATTTTATCAAATAAAATGTTTAAAATTCTACAAAACTCTTTAAAATTCTAAAAAATACTTCACCTTTTCCCCATATTGTCATATAAATTTTAACCGAAATTCTTAATCTTGACACACGTTTGCGCACAGATTTACCAAGGCAAATTAAAAGCAAAGCTGCCTTTTATTCAAAGCGGTTGTTAATGCCAATGTTGTGCTAATTACAAAGCCACCATGATTGAGGCTTGTGAAAACACTACGTGCTACAAAGGATGAGTGGGCTACAGTCACACTTTTCCCAAATGCCTTGCAGCTGCTCCTATTGTCCCCTCTGAAGAGGTCTAGTGGACCCCATGCTCATCTGAACACCCCTCCTGCTATCTGACAGCCCTTAAATGAGCTCACTGTGACACCTGCGCAGGAACAATGAACACACTCATTCTATGCCACATGACCGCAGAATGTTCCCAGCGTTGGATTCCAATGCACATGCAAACATGGGTCAAGTTTGCATGTGCATTGGAATCCAAGTTTAATTCCAAGTTGCCCTGGAATTACAGTATTTGTTAAGAAAATTAAAGGCACTGTGGCCTAGATCAGTTTTCAACTGGTGGGGTGTTAAGAGGGCCCCGTAATAAACATGTCCGTTTGGAAGAGATATTCCATTTATTTTGTTGTTGCACATTGTACCTTAAAATTCAAATTTTTTCAACCTCAATTGTCACTTGGTAATATGGCAGTTTTAATATTGCTGCAGTATAAAATCCTTTTATTCCATGTTTGCACTTTCATTTTCAAATGTTTTTGACCTGTGCTGCTTTTTTTTAGAACTGTATTCATGAACACGTCATATTTTATTTCTCCAATTCGTTTTAGTTTTGGTGGTCATATAATGCAATTTCATGTTTTCCTTTAATGTTATACATGCACAAACAGATGCATAAAATCTGCAAAGTTACAAAGCTCAAAGTCTCCCACAAAATTATTTATTTTATCCATAATACTTATCCAGACCTGGCGAAAACAGTTCAGTCCACTCCTCCCCAAAATGTCAGTGTGGAAAAATTTGAATAATGCCACCCAAATGTATACGCAAAGAAGGCCTGGCTTCAGTTATCGCAGTTGTGTTGCTGTTTATGACAGGACCAAAGATAAGACTAATGACGCTGTGGGTAGTCACTTAATTATTGCCAGAAGCTAGTTTTCCACTGATAAGCCAGTGCTGCCTACTGAGGAGTAAACTACGGATTTTCCAAACTCCATGGACGACTTACTCTTCTCAGCAGGCAACTGACTTTACTCACTCCGTGGACAATGTATTCAGCAGACGATTTGTTCTTCTCAGCAAGCAGCTCTGCTAGAACAATCTGGGGTCTCTGAATTAGAGTATACAAGTTTGTTTTATTATTTTTGGCAGTGTAGAATAACGCATACTGTTTATCGTTCTTTACAATTAAAAGGGCAAATGGATTTATTTTTACCAACAGTATGCTCCGTTCTCCTATAACTGGAGGCCAAAGGACTACAAACATGGATGCACTACGTGTTTGTTTCTTGGCTCGAACTGATGTGGTAAAACTGACGACATTATTGTCAGTGTAAATATTGACGGAGCAAGTCTGAACAGAAACAAACCCAGTAGTTATCTTGCTGGTGTGGTCTCTGCTTTGTTTGTGGCTTTTCTCCAGCTCTTTGTTCGTGTACTGTTGTAGGTTTTAATGTCCCAGAAGTACATAAATTGCACATAAGATCACATGTATGAAAAGAAGTTTATCGGTTGGAATCAGGTATCACAAATATAAAAAATAGCATACAAAATATATTACTTTAGTCAATAAATAGTCACACGTATTAAAACAATCTGGTAAAATCCTCTCGTGTTAATAGTGCTTATGAGAGGATTGACAGTACACAGTACAGACACATGAGGTATTCTGTGTTTAAAGAAAAACAAACATTTGTTTCTGAAAGGCTCAGGAATAATGATTTTAAATGACACTGTCTTAAGGCAGAGCTTATCTACAAAGATGTATGAATTACATTCATTGTTCAAGCTGATTAAAAACTAAATACAGGAATACTTATCAAAATTAGCACCTTAAAGTCTAATGATTTTCTGCCATGAATGTGGAAAAGCAAAAAACAATCCCTGAGAAACCTGTAAGACATGGGGCTTCTAACAAATAAAAACAAAACAAAACAACTACATATTATCAATTTCAACCATGTAAAACACACACACACACAAAAAAACTGTGGAGGACTTTGATGGACAAAACAGCTGAGTGCTTTCGCTCAGTAAGTTACTCCAAAATTTAAAATGAACACCCTGATCCTTACGTTTCATAAAGTATAGACCCCTGGGCTAAAATGTTACATGCTAAAAACATCTGGAGGCACTAGTTTTCCAAAATATAGCAGTATTTATAT
This sequence comes from Botia kubotai, assembly GCA_036877585.1. NCBI lineage: Eukaryota > Metazoa > Chordata > Actinopteri > Cypriniformes > Botiidae > Botia > Botia kubotai. The sequence continues at coordinate 5,859 of JAZGTI010014924.1, forward strand.
AGCAATCGTGGAATAATTGTAGCAACAAAGGAATCAAAAGGATCCAGTTTTAATACTGGAAAGATCACCCCAGGGATCATATAGTCATAAAATAAAACTCTCCCCAGACAAAGGGAAAGAAAACAAAGTACAGCACATTTCAGAAGAACATATCAGCAGGACGGTGAGGTAGTGATGGGACTTTTCAGGAAGGAAAGAGGTCTGGGTGCATTGTGGACCGTGATGGAAACCGGGAAGTTGAACACTGTTGTACCTTTACCAATGGCGGAGCTTGCTGCCTCTGAGGAGCAAGTGGAGGAGGCAAGCACCTGAGATTCAAACTGCAAGAGCTGTCCCATGAAGCTGAAGTTGGGTGAGATGATGCTGCGCCGCTCTTTGACGAACTCAAAGGCCTCTTTCAGCTTTACACGTTTTGTACGCATCAGGTAAGCCAAACAGATGGTGGCGGAGCGTGAGATCCCGGCTTGGCAGTGAACAAAGACACGTCCACCTTTATTTCGTACCGAGTCTGTGTGAAAAGAAAAGGGTGTATTGGTTAAAACTTCAAAGTTCTTTCATTCAGAGAGGTTAATAACAGTATTGGTTAATAACTCCAGTATTGATTTCCTAATCACATATTCAATTGCAAATTTTATTGCACAGTGTTGCTAATGAAGGGAGCCTCAAACAAGAAAGTTAAATCAGGCAGGGGTTTGAGAAAGAGAGGAAACAACCCCCTAACAGGTCTAAATACCCAATGGGGGGGTTGTGGCACCCCCGCTTAAAGCACCAATCTAATAGAAGGGCAGCTAGAGACGCTACCTTTTGTTCAGGCCAAACAAAAGAAGCTAAGTATTCAAGTAGAGCCAGTTGCTCCGTGAAAAGAATCAGGCCACAGCTTGGTGTTATTTGAAAATGGGGGACCTCTTTAAACATTATGATGTAAGCCTTCATGGCTGTCAGGCTTAAGCTGTAAAGCTGGTGTTTTGGAGGGAGCATTTAAAAATTCTATTCAGGCCTCACTTGCATGGGGGTTGGGCTGCAGGTTAGCTTGCCTGCCAAAGGCCCTCATACGATTACATCTGCTCCCTGTTTCAAAACAAGGGATCAAATTAAAGCTTCAAAAATTGATACTCACTGATAAATTCGATGGCTTCGTTGAACCAGGAACTGATATTGGCTTTGTGGTTGTCCTCCACAGGAATAGTCTTGTATTGGTAGTGGTCTTCAAAGTAATTGGGACAGTTGGAAGACACATTTATGAGGGCTGTGATTCCCATCATGTCTAGCATGTCTTTTCTGGAGGCGTGATAGGCACTGCCTAAATATAGGAATGGCAAGATTTCTACAGGTCCACCCTGAAAGTGAAAGAAAGGCATATTAAATTTGTCAACTGCATATTTTTTCTATACTGGCATTTTATTAATTAATGAATTAAATAGTGTGACTTAGAGCAGGACCCCACTTTTGAAGCATATGCAGATGTGTAGAACTGACCTGATCGTATAGAGGGGTTGTACATGAATTACAGGAGTACTCAGTGTTGGGAGGACAGCCATAGCTCAGAGGTAAACTCAAATCTCGTGGGGAAACTGGCTTGGTACACATTTCAGGAAACTCTGAGGAAAATGTGTCAAATCCACCTATAAACAATTAAAACAGAAGTCATTACTTTTAGTACCAGTGAAGTCATTCGCAATGTATTAAAGTTATTAAATATATAATCGTTTACAATATTTTAGCAGTTTGTTTATGTTTCATATGGTTACTACGGGTTACTATTATTATCAAAGTTTTATTTTCACTTTCGTACCTTTAAGAAAGAAAATACTTGCTCCACATGGAGTACGACACAAAGCGTTCACAGCAAGGATCAACGTTCCATCTTTCTTCACTTCTTCCATATCTTGACTACAGTCATCTAGGAACACGACACTCTGGTATTCCCCGGAAAAAAGCCTGTTCCTCGTATCCGCATTCGGCACAATGTGCTCCAGTCCCAGACCTCCTCTGGCCCTCCGGCGCACAATAGCACTGAGGCGCACGTTTGTGGAGCCCGAAATATGAGACGAGCTAAAGGAAAAGAAAGAGCGACAGTCCAGAACCAGACAGCCTGAATCATCGCAGTTCAGGAGATCCCGAAGCGAGGCAGTGTCGATGGTGGATATGTCCATAACGACCATAGTAGAGAATGATAGATCTAAAAACATAGAGCGATACAGAGGACCTTACGAATCCACGGGATGTTCAAGTTCGCGTCTTTACTCTGATCGTTACGTCCTTTGTTCGCTTAGTAGCCAAATTCAATGACAGTCCGCGATCTTCAGTTCGATTTGGTTTTCAAAATGAAACTTACAATGTATCTTCTTGTTCGTCGTCTACTGTTGATTGACGCTTAGTGTCGATTATATAGTGACCTCGCCCGTCGAGATACCAGACGTCACCGTCCCTGCCCCCTTTCGACTCCCATAAAAGTTAATATGTTGTTAATACAGGAGTACATCGTGTGCAACACCACCAGAGCAAAGGCAAACCATATAAGTTAATAACTGTTGAAACGTGCTGTCTGGTAAATTTCCATCCGCCTGAAAAACAAAACAGGTTTGATTGTATGGGACAATAGCATGGTAGATCTATATTTGTTTAAGACAATCAACATGGTTTTACATTTTTTAACTTACATTTTTGTCATTTTCTTTATATGACAAAGTTGACATTTTTCCATTGTCATTGTTAGTAACTGTAAACCAAAGGGTTTGTGTATATATATGTTTCTTGTAATTCTAGTTAATGTTGGCGCATTCATCACAGAAGAGAATTATGTGTTGCCATGGAGGGAACTATGGTGCAGTGTGTTGTTTTTACAAAAAACAAAACAACATATGTAGGTCATGACATCAGCATGGCATTTCTGAAACTTGAGTCATGACTGACAGGACAGTGGAGGATTGCTGTCTGAATCATTTCTGGTCTTGACTGACACAACAGAAGATGAAACAAAAGTGGGAACAGGGAGTGGAAATGGATTTTACTGTTAAAACACTGACAAGTCAGAAAGGCAAGCCACAAGTGTAATGCCCTACAGAGAACACTGTGTAACTACATTTACATGTTTGAAAGTGGAACTGTACATTTAACAACTTGAAAATCTTTCCTGATATAGTAAACAAACAATTATTTTAAACTTTATACTCTTAAAGTGTCTATATAATTATAAAAGATTGTGGGCCTCCCTGGTTAAAGAGCCCAGGACAACCCACTGATGATAAAAAAAAAAACAGAACACAAATTAAAAAGTAAGAACGATGCAGGATTTAGAAATAAAAAAATAAATAATGATGCATAAAAAATAAAACAATAAAAAATCTTAAAATCAATATCCTCATTGTAAGACATTTAAAATAACTAAAACATACATTACTTACACTTGCATGTACCGTCCATTAGAATGGGAAGGGAAAGCGTGTGATGAATGAGGCGTTTCCTTGGTGTAGTAAATAGCATTAGAATATACTACTTTCAACACACGCAGCACATTTACGGACAGAGGTGCCTCAGCTGTTGAGTCTGGGAAATACTCTGTATGAGCAGTCTCCCTGTTTATTTATTGTTGGTTTTTCGTGTATGATCTGGATTGTTTACATCACTGATTGTTTGCTGCCTGCACTCTTGTTTGGATTGTCTACTCGTTCTTTGATTGTTTGCTGCCTGCCTCGACCTCTGTGCTGTTTTATCACTATTGATTGTTTGCTGCCTGCCTTGACCCACGCCCGTTTAACGACTACTCTTTGTTTTGCCTTCGCTAAGTGTGTTTGCTGATACTGATTGTGCCTGTTGACCATTCTAATAAATTATTCTGCAAATGGATCCGACTCAGTCTGACGTTACAGAAGACTTCGCCAACACAGGATCCAGCAGCACTCGTGCAGCTGTCCTCGGAACTAACCGTTCAAGCATCACAGCTCACATTACACCAACACCAACTAAACCAACTTACCACACTCACCAAGGAGTTGGCTAAAGCCATGCAGGGAATTCGACTAGCACCGCAAGATCCAACCTAACCCGCTCCAATGCCGCCGTTTACTCCACCATCCGGTTCAACAGCTCTGGCAAGCCCTAGACTCACTTTCCCAGAAAAGTTTGATGGCACACCCGCAAAGTAGGATTGCATTTGTTAGTTCATTTCCCACCGGGAGGGCACTAGACTGGGCAACGGTGGTTTGGATGTTGGATGGCTCAGTTTTTCCCACCTTCGACATCTTCCTTCAACGCTTTTGTGACATATTTGAGCACTCGACAGGTGGTATTAGCCCCGGTGAACAGCTGTTAACCCTCACCCAGGGAAAACAATCTGCCTCAGAATTTGCACCAACTTTTCATACCCTAGCAGCCCAGACCAGTTGTGTTGAGGACACCCTGAAACTGCTTTTCTGTAGGGGCCTTAACCCTTAGCTCCAGTCAGAGCTCGCCTGTAGAGACAAACCTCGGTGAGCTCATTGACTTAACTATACAAATAAATAATCTTCTTCTCGCAGAACCAGGACCATGCAATTTCAAGGGAGCGCTACGCAGACAGAACCCATGCAACTGGAGTACACTCACCTCACCCAGGAGGAACGTACTCGTCGCATCCAGAACCGTTTGTGTTTGTATTGTGGTAACCCAGGCCACGTCAAGGCCACATGCCCAGTTCGTCCTAACCCAGACCATCTATTGGTGAGTGCTACTACCACTTCTAAAGAGGTAACCTCAAGTATTACACTACCTGTTAAGCTAACTATAGCAGACCAGACTTTATCAACCATGGCTCTTATTGACTCTGGTGCAGCCAGTAACTTCATATCACAGCTAACTGAGAACATCAAACTATACCACATCAGGCCACTGCGAATACTTAGTCATGCCATTCGGTCTAGCCAACAGTTCCTCCGTCTTCCAAACATTCATGAATGATGTATTAGAGACATGCTCAATAAATGGGTTATTGTCTATATCGACAACATTCATTTATTCCAACTCTTTTAAAGAACACATACAACACGTCAGATCCATCTTAAAACGCCTTCTAGATTTTCAATTATATGTAAAGCAGGAGAAGCGCGAGTTCCATTGCACTAGCACCTCATTTCTTGGTTACATTATTAGTAGGGAGGGCGTAGCCATGGGCGAACGTAGAGTAGAATCAATCTCCAAATGGCCACGACCTAGAACCGTTAAAGAGTTACAAAGATTTCTGGGATTCGTTAACTTTTACAGGCTTTAGAGGTTTTAGTTCCGTCACTTCCCCATTGTCCGCGTTGACTAAACAATCATCAAGCAAATTGAAATGGTCCATTCAAGCTGAAACTGTGTTTCTAGAACTTAAGAAACGGTTCACTTCAGACCCCATTCTCAACGCCCTGATCCCGAGCTTCCGCTTGTAGTAGAGGTGGACGCTTCCAACACTGGTGTTGGTGCTATGTTGTCACAACGTCATGGCACACCAGCCAAGCTTCATCCATGCACCTTTTTTCCCGTAAGCTCTCACCAGCCGAACGCAACTACGATGTGGGCAATCGGGAACTATTAGCTATGAACCTGGCTCTCAAGGAGTGGAGACACTGGCTTGGGGAAGCTGCCCATCCATTTGTTGTGTTAACTGATCACAAGAATCTGGAGTACCTACGCTCTGCTAAAAGACTCAAGCCCAGACAAGCTAGATGGGCTTCGTTTATCACTAGATTTCACTTCACGGTCACCTATCGTCCAGGCACCAAAAACACCAAGGCAGATTCCCTTTCTTGCCAATCAGACGAATCCCTTACACCCCCCACCCAGGAACCCTTTATCCCAGAGAAACTACTTCTAGCCCCTGTCCAATAGGACATCTCCACCGAAATCAATATATTTAACAGGTAGAAACCCCTTCCTCCATCATGCCCACCTAACCTTACTTTCGTGCCCGAACCCCTCCGCAAACGTCTGATTTCATCAATTCATGACTCTCCTAGTTCAGGTCACCCGGGTATTACATCCACCATTGAACTCACCAAGAACCGCTATTGGTGCCCCTCCCTCTCCTCCCTATCAGTGCGTCATCTGTCAAAGAAAAAAACTTCCAGCTGAATTATTGCAACCACTACCCACCCCCCAATGTCCCTGGTCGCAAATCGCAATTAACTTTATAACCAATCTACCTAATTCTCAGGGCAACACTACAATACTCACAATAGTCGACCATTTTTCAAAGGCTTGACGTCTCATACCACTACCTAAGCTCTATGCAATAACGTTTTTAGATTTTATGGTTTATCTGAGGACATCGTCTCTGACAGAGGATCTCAATTTACTTCTAGAGTCTGGTCTGCCTTTTTCAAGAGTTTAGGGGTTAACATTGGCCCCACCTCCGGTTACCATCCCCAGTCAAACGACCAAACAGAACGGTTAAACCAAGAAGTCACTCATTTCCTCAGGTCTTACTGCCAAGGGCACCAAACCAAATGGAGTAGGTTTCTGATGTGGGCCGAGTATGCACAGAACTCTTTAGTGAAACCATCAACCGGCCTAACCCCCTTTAAATGTGTTTTCGGATTTCAACCTTTTCAACCTTCGCTTGGTCTGGCGAACCCACGGACCTGCCTTCTGTAACCGATTGGCTTCAGTGGAGTGAGAAAGTATAGGACAGAGCTGCCTGCCTTGACCCACGCCCATTTAAGACTACTCTTTGTTTTGCCTTCACTAAGTGTGTTTGCTGATACCAATTGTGCCTGTCGACAATTCTGATAAATTATACTGCAAATGGATCCGACTCACTTATTACCTGCTGGTAAATAAGAATAATGTGTGCATGGGCTTATTTTACATGTAAGACTAATGGATAAAATCTTTAGTTTTACCACAGTAACACTGCGTTACATGCATACTTTGTTGTAAAACAACGATGGATGATTATCATATATACGCAATCTGGTGTATCAATGTTTCTCCAATTTATTATGTTTCTTGACTAAAAGAACAAATTTTATATTTCTGTACGTTTGGCATGGACAAATGGACATTTCATGATAAAGGTATGACCAGTGGTAGAGGTAACGAATTACAACTACTCACATTATTGTAATTAAGTACATTTTTGGGATATTTGTACTTTCATGAGTATAATTTTATGTTTGTAATTTTACTTGTACTTGAGTACAAATTAAGCTAAGTAATTTACTTCATTATTTATAATGACAATTCGTTACGGAGTACTGTAATTTGAATTAATATTTCAACCACTGACCGGCATTTCGGTAGCCAAAAACAATATATCTCATCTTAACTGACCAATGAAAAGCCTGGTACGTTATTTGAACCGAAAAACAAGTTCTGGCTATTGCAGATTTACGTGAGCTGACCGTTATCGTACAGTCAAGAAGTTATTGATTGACACATGGAGATTCAAGACAGCAATAATGAATTTGAAGAATGCAGAAATGATGAAGAAATAGCAGAGGATGAGTGCCCATGGCCACACCTGGAGGAGCTGTTCACCTATAGAGGGAGGAAAGGGGACAGTGTGCTGATGCAGTGTAAACAATGTCTGCCATCTGCTGTGACTTCGGCTTACAAGACTTCAGCCTCTAATCTAAAAAAACACATTATGGTAAGAAGACTTATAACTCCATTTGTGTGATATTTTATTTATCTATTAATATGTTTAGGCACTAGGCAGTGTTGTTCTGTGGTTTCTGACGGTTCGGTTCGTGTGATTAGGTTAATAGCAAAGTTTCTCCATAATTTGCAAACGATTTTAATCCCCTCAAGTCGGCAAATATAATTCAATAAATACCACCAGCTAAAAAGTTATTAGTACTCTGAGTAGTTTTTATGAAGAGTAATTTGTACTTTTACTTAAGTACTTTTTAACACCAGTACTTTTACTTGTAATTGAGTATAATTT
>JAZGTI010014925.1:0-13760 GCA_036877585.1 Botia kubotai
CTCTGGGAGTCATATGGATCATCCTTCACTTTGCTTTGCAGGTACTTACTGAAATGTCATTCATTTCATCACTGGATTGTTTAATAACATGGCATGTCACCTTTAACTGCAATGATTTATTTTTAGAACGCTTACACATATATGATGGGCACTTGCGTTATAGTCTTCAGGTTCTTCACCATATGTGGGAAGCATGTGAGTATTACAGACTAATTAATAATACACACTATTTACACACTAAATAACATTATATAATATGTTTGACAAATTACAAATGTAAATTGCCTTGTTTGAGATGAGCAACACGCAAGGCAGTTTATGTACCATCATTTGATGGGTGCCAAAATACTCTTGCAAAATGTATAACTTGTACTGAACTAATAATGTACTGTAAGTCGCTTTGGATAAATGCATCTGCCAAATGCGTAAATGTAAATGAAAGTAATCCAAATGACTCCATTGGGTTAATGTCTTCTGAAGTAAAACAATACATTTGTGAGAGAAAAGGATTAACGGTTAGAGTTGATTTTATGTATAGTATATGTGACTGTCATTGTATTATATTTCTGAATAGTCTTTATTTGACTAAAAGACAGGTTTTGGCATTAATTAGTGCGTTGTACTATATCATATTGATTGTAATCTAAAAGTAGCTGTGTTTAAAATGCAACTCCTCATTGGTTACTGCTGTCTACTGTCGTGTATGTTGAAAGCGAGACATATGGCTCTTAAACAAGCCTCACATAACATAACATGAATGTTTAATTTCTTTATTTAAGAGTTTCACAAATAATCTCACAACGTGTTTTCTTACCATTCTAAACTGTGTTTACAGGTGACACTAAAGATGCTTTTGCTAACTGTGGTCGTCAGTATGTACAAGAGTTTTTTCATTATCGTCGGCATGTTCTTGCTGTTGCTATGCTACGCTTTCGCCGGTGTCGTCCTTTTCGGCACCGTCAAATACGGCGAGAACATAAACAGGTGAGGCGCCTCGTGACACGTGGAGGCGACGATTGGACTGGTTCTCTGTACCAGAGGCGAGATTTGTAACACGCTTACAGCTTCCCATAGCGCTGATATAATTGGTGTTGTCTAAACGTTTTGCTACAACGCGCTACTTGCATTTGGGAGAATCAATTTTCAAGTACAGCTGTCAGCATGAGAGGAAGTCGCTCTGCGTGAGCTTTTACCTTCTCCTATCTCGCCGACAGACACGCAAACTTCTCGACCGCGGGAAAAGCCATCACCGTACTGTTTCGAATAGTCACAGGCGAAGACTGGAATAAGATCATGCACGACTGCATGGTAAGATGCGTTACGTTACGCCCGCATGCCAGCACGCTTGCTGTAAAAAACTCAGTTACTGTAAAATAGAAAACAGTAAATTTAAATAAATGTTTTAAAAAGAAACCCAAATATTGGTTTTGCAGACGAAACACATCAGCTGCAATACAACTTTCAAACCTCTCTCTGTTGTTAAACAATGTATCCTGAGCCCCACGTGTTGATTGGGTTTGTTTATTGGGTTCGATTCCCAGGTGCAGCCGCCGTTCTGCACGCCAGACAAACATCGTTACTGGGAAACGGACTGTGGCAATTATGCCGGTGCCCTCATCTACTTTTGCTCCTTCTATGTCATCATCGCTTACATCATGCTCAATCTGCTTGTGGGTAAGCACTACTTCCCCCTGACCGCCGACACAATATCCTGTTTCGTCTCCCAAAGGGGCTTCTCATTTCCTCCTCGAGACGCTAACCAAGCCAGCTCATAAGATATAATATCGCCGCTCATTCTTCCTCCCGACAACCTTGTATGTATGTTATCACTTTCCTCCAGTGTGGTAATTGAGATTTCTGTCTTTTTGAAAGACTCTAGTGTTTGAGCTGAGCTCTGGCCACTACTGAATATGAATAAGGCTTTGAATAATTTTGGGTGGAAGCCATTGTATTCTGTCTCTATCCCCCCAGGTCTATGGAATATACAGATGTTCACACTAGTATAGCTGGCCAACCACATACACTGTGAAAACTGGCGTCCCCATCCATTTATCCATTTAGCAATGCATGTCTATACTGATCCACCAGCGCAACTAAACCCAAACCTGCACTAACTAGCCTAACTTTTGAAACCAACATGGACCAGCATAGTCATACCGGTCTTAGTTGGTCTTTTCAGCAAGCCTAAACATGCTTTAAGCAAATATGTCTATTAAATTGTCAAATATTTCAAGCCAGATACTACAATGGTAAAGAAACAGTTTAAAAAGGATCTTAAAGTTAGAAAACATTAACATCATTATAGCGACCCAGCTGATTAATAACATATTTGGTTTAAATACACCCAGTTTAAAGGTAACTCTATTCCACCATTGGTTACTAAGGTGTGTTGTCGCATGCCAACCAAACATTTGACCAGTTTGGCCACGAATTTTCATCTAGGCTTAAATACTTGTGCTGAACATGTTTCTGCCCTTGAGCATATCTAACTGAGTGCTGAGAGCCTAGCTGATGCCTAACCCCACTCATCACATAATCTCCCCTCAGCTATCATTGTGGAGAACTTCTCTTTGTTCTATTCCACTGAGGAGGACCAGTTGCTAAGCTACAACGACCTGCGTCACTTCCAGATCATTTGGAACATGGTGGATGACAAGCGGGAGGTGAGGAGGAGGAGGAGGGGACGTGCCGGTGATCAGCGGCTGTCAGCGGGGAAGAATTCGAGCTAATACTCTCCACGGCAGCCCTGAAACCGCAAATGAACGAATCACACGCATCGACATTCTCACCTCCAGAGTAATTGGAGGTTATTACTGCCTGTCACAGATAGCGAGAGGTGTTGAGCTGTCATCTTCATTAGGCAGAAACAGCCTTATTGAGAGCAGCCCAGAGAAGTACGTGCGGATTTGACCTCCCCCCTTAGGATCGGTAATGTCTGTCCGTGTATATGGGTTAAATGAGGCACGCCGGTCATTTTCTGGCTTTAATGAGTCAACCAGCAGTTCTGGGATCAGCTAGAAACACTTGAGGCCATAAGACTGTTACAGCTGAGCTTAAGAAGGACAATGTTCCTAATTAGAGACGTGAGCTCTATTCCAAAATCTAGTGAGCTGTCTGCTGGTCTCCTAAGGCAGCGTTCTAACTGTCATAACTGCAAGTGATTTGGAATGCCCTACACGGGCAGCAATCTGTGCTGTTCGCATGGTGCACGCTGGAGCGCTTGCAGTTGCCGAAATAGTCTGTTTCTATTAAAACCATTTTTAAATGTTTCATTGACATTTCTCCTGACTGGGAAATGAGTGCAAGTGCAATAAGCTCGATTGCAATGCATTCTGGGATTGCTTACTTTGTAGAAGATGCATAAGTGAGATGCTGAATTAGAACGAGATCAAAATGAGGTATCTTTGGAAGCAGAATAATGTTCCTGCTTCCCTGCACATCAGAAGTGTGCCCTATAAAGCCGTCTAAGTAGACTGATCAGTATAGCCAGAGTGAGCATGATCCAGGATAATCATATAACGCGTAGCTGTTTTTATGGTATTTGAGCAGATTTCTGCTGTTAATCAGCAGTGATTACAGAAGCCGTTGATTTTAATACAGGGAGTCATTCCAACCTCTCGCGTGAAGTTTCTCCTGCGGCTGCTGAGGGGTCGTCTGGAGGTTGACCTGGACAAAGACAAGCTTCTCTTCAAACACATGTGTTACGAGATGGAGCGCCTGCACAATGGAGGAGACGTCACCTTCCACGACGTACTGAGGTCAGAAAGGACCTCCATATTCATGACCAATCAAATATTCTTTCTCTTCAATAAAGTAATGCGTATTCCCAACCAATTTCATGATCACAAGAAAACACATTTCCTCGCGTGTTTCAGCATGCTGTCGTACCGCTCGGTTGATATTCGGAAGAGCCTTCAGCTGGAGGAGCTGTTGGCGCGCGAGCAGCTGGAGTACACTATCGAGGAGGAGGTGGCCAAACAAACCATCCGCATGTGGCTGAAGAAGTGCCTGAAACGCATACGAGCTGTGAGTCCACACGCCAACCGCTTCACTTATCTGGTGTTCACACCACCAAACTGAACTGAACTGAACTCTTTTATTTTCAATTCAGATCTGGGTCATTTTAATAGGTGGAGACAAATCAATTAAGACTTCAGTGTGAACATTCAGGTCCATTCTAACTCAGCAATTAAATGAACAATTTAACTTAATCATTTAACTTTGAACTTAATTTTACTTATTTTTGAGTCGCAGTAACTTGTGCCTCTCTATCGCCCGCTCTGCTCGAAACATAAAATTGTAGGTTACTTTAAATTCGTTTCTTTTTAACATGAAGTCAAATGAAGCCAAACTAACATTATTTGTCAAATCTGAAGATTATAAATCGTTCTTTTCTTCACATTGCGAATCGGGATGAGGTAAGGGGAGCGTTTCGAAAACGGATCTGTTATGTACGTGCACAAAAACTGATTTTGTTTATTTTTAACCAAACTCTTATTGTACGACATCAGTCTTTTTAATAGGGCACATTTGAAATGGCTCATTTTGTGAGCAACCTCACCAAGAAACAGCCACTGATTGAATCAGTGGGATCCTGTCAGATAGGATCAGCATGCTTATATTCATTTCAGTTTAGCTCAATTACTATTATTGTTATTCTACAATAGAACTGGTGTCGTATTATCATAGTTCTTTGGCATTGGAACAATAGCTGAGGATTTAAGACGTGCAAAGAGACCACTTGAGTGAAAGCATTGACAAGCACCTTCCTGCTTTAGAAGCAGCAGCAGTCCTGTAGCATTATTCTCAGTCTGAGAGAAAGCCAGCAGCAGGACCTCCGGCGCCTTCTCAACCCTCCCAGCATTGAGACCACCGTGCCCAGCGAGGACACCAACGCCCACAACCAGGACAATCCCACTCAGCCAGAGGTGACTTATCGCTCTGTTCTCAAAAAACAAACTGCAATTGTAATTAATGGTAATGAAATTACGATTGTAAATGATGTTCCCGTCCTGACCCAGCAGAACAGCGGCCTGCAAACCCTGCTGAGCCCCACCCTGTCAGACCGCAGCGGTTTCCGGCAGGACTCTGCTGACCGACCCCAGAGAAAACTGGGACAGTGGCGACTGCCTGCAGGTCAGCATCAGGTTTACTGTACACTTACAATGTACACATGCTTGTTACATTTCCAACTGGCATGTGGTAGAGCATAACAACATAATTCTTACTGTGTTGGCAGGCTAAGTAGACTGTACCAGAATGCTTTTAGGAATGATTGCATCCAATCTCTAGTGCTAATCTTGTTTTCTCATAGCAAATAGACCTTAGTAATTCATAACAACCTAAATATATACATTTAAATATATATGCATATTTTGTGTATACATATTTTATGTAATTATTAAAGCAAAATCACCTTTGGTGCTGCCCATGTACAACACAACAATATCAATATTACAATGACAATAAATAACAATAACAATAATAAATGACAAAATAACAAAATATAATAAATAAAATACCAATAACAATGTTTGCAGTGTCCCGACAGGCAGGTTTACAGTATATTAAAACCTATAACAAACAACTGACCATCTTGGAATGTAATAAACAACTTTCCAGATTGCTTGCCGGGTGTCTTTAAAAGAACCAGTGTTGTACACATTAAACTGAGTGCGTGTGGGCGTATCGTGGTTTGCTCATGACTCATGTTATAGCGTCCCGTATCTCTCCTGCAGGGCGCACAAGCGTGAAGTCTATGGTGTGTAAGATGAACCTCGTCAGTGATGAAGCCTCCTCAGGGTCTGAAGTCAAGAAGTGGTGGACGCGCCAACTCACTGTGGAAAGTGATGAAAGCGGCGATGACCTCATTGATATCTGACGCAAAATGGCGCACGCGCAATTTATGCAGACGGAGCAGCCCCTGAATGTTAAGAAGCATCCTTTGCGTTTGCTTTAAAGATGGTGTAAACCATCATCTTCTGTATTTGCTTCCGGTAGGTGTTTCTGTGTTGCTTTAAAGCACTATTTAAAGACACTGACACCTGTTTTAGCTCACTCTACAGTGTTAAGAAGTTGATGATGTTAATGATTTACATCACGGTAATGATGAAAGATGCAGCGGTAATGTGTCCTCAGGAAGTTTAAGGCAAGAGTCTAATAATCTATAAACTAGAGTGTACTGTAATGGTTAGGCCATATAGCTTAATGTAAACCTAACCAAAGCCATGCAGTTCACCTTGTTTGTGTTTATGTCAGTGTCTCTTGTCTGGTCACTGTATGTTATCAGTTATGGGTGTATTATGTTAGTGAAGTCCACTGTTATCTTGTGTTGTATTGGAATGGACTACAATGCAAACACTTGCGGATATTATGACGAGACGGTGAATGTATCTGTATTATATGTGTTTAAGTGACTGTGATTTTTTCCCAAATATTTACGAATTGTAGTAAAGATATTTCAATTAAGTTATAAGATTAATTTAAGTAATACGCTTAATATATTTTGTAAAAATGAAATGGAAGCAATTTGCAAAAATTGTGCGATTTTAAATTAAAAATTATATCAGCATTTGCATCCGTTTTGATTTATAGGACACAAAAAATGAAAAGTTATAAAAACATATGAAGACATGTACAGTAAGAACATGGTTCATTATTTACAACAGCTGCAGTGTCCGTGTATATCTGACAAGATTTCAGTCATAAACTTGCGGAGACGATGTTGCAAATGATAAACTATTGAAGAACAAACAATACAGTGGAAGAATGACGGTTTAGGCACACTAAGCTTCTATAGTATAAGCTCAGAGGTAGTTTCTGTGCTCCATGCTGAGTTTTTCTCACTACAGAAGTATGCATGCTATTGACAGCACATGTAGCACTTAGAGGACTTGCGTCAAAACAGAATCCATGAATCCATTTAAAGTTCAAAGAGTCCTACGTCCACAGTTCAATGGGCATGATGCCTTCTTTAGAGCTGAAGGAAGGGAAGAGATTCTCTTCAAAGAGGAAATATAAAGGAAACTGGACCAGGAAGCCACGAATCTTCTTCAGTTCCACGCAGGCCTGTGCAGGATCCTCGACAGCCATGCAGGGCCGTGACGCGTAGTCCCTCAGAATCTTATAGTTGAGAACTGTATCAGTGGGCAAACATCTGAAGACCTGAAGATACCAAATGTTGCGGCAAATTGATTCCATGTTGGAATGTTGAATCTGTCTTTTCAATGATAAGGCAAATAATGTTGATTCCGACAGTCCACCGGAGTAAACATCTCACTCTATTGACCCAGCCAGTTAATCACAGTTCTGAGATCAGCGATTAAATGAAGCGAGGGCTCTTTGTAGCATTTTGTAAGAAAGGTCAGTGCCACTCGACTGAGCGGTTCGGGAGCATAATTCGTTTATTTACCTTGTCATACACGCTGGCGTTCTTGGCTGCAGTCACCATCCAGATTTCCTTGTAGAACCGGTCACTGATAGGATCACTGATGTCTACGCTGTAGTCTCCCAGCAAACCAAGAACAAGCCTTAAACAAGAGAGAGACCACGTCTACCTACAGTGTAAAATCTACCAGAAAACTCATTGCCTTGGATTTATAACCAAAGGAATAATTGCTTGATAACCAAACAAAATTAGGATAGTTAAAGCTGTGTTCCATAACTTTTGCCTCTCTATCGCCATCTCTGTATGAAACATAAAATTGCAGGTTAGTTTACTTTTCTTTACCTATGTTGAAGTCAAATGATGTCAAACTGATATTTCTGGGGAAATAAGACAACCTGCTTATTTTTATTTTTTACATAAAGTCACACGTCATATAAGTTACACACTGCAGCTTTAAGTAAACGATTTTTTTTATCATTCTGTCTTTATAACTATACAAAAAGATAATCGTTTTTAGTTAGTTTAATTACAAAGGGGTTGTTTAATTAAATATGCAAACGAGTGCCACAATTTAAATATTTAAATGTAACATAACCCCAATCCAAAGGCTCCATTTTGTTTATGCAAATATCTAAATATCATTTGAAATTCCACGTGTTATGGAAACGCAAACCTGAAGCATTCTTTGCGCAGAGACAGCGCAAACCTGCCAGCCTGATAATCTTCTCCATCCATGACAGAGGGCTGGAATTCTGTGTCTTCCACAACGACAGCCATTTCACTGTCTCTCTTTCCCAGCATGCTCCTGTCATTGATGTTTGCCGAGCCTACAAATCACAAACACTTATCAAATGAAGGCTGTAACATCAGCTTTTCCTTTCACTATCATTGCTAATGCGTGCGAGGTGCGAGGAACGTGTTCTGGATGTGTATTTGGGAGTGACCTCTCTTAAAAGCCTCAAGGACACGTCAGTGTGGAAATAGTGAGTTTCTCATTCGTCTTTTTCACAACACATTTGTAAGGATGAGGGGATAATTGGAACTGATAGAGACAAACAGGATTTAAGCGACGTTAAATTGGATTTTAATAATGCATTTGTGGTGAGGAGACAAGCGTGACGTCTTTCATAAACATCTGTTGATGTTTGTTATTCCGATCATGTACCCGCAGAGATGTTTTTCTTTGGCTGCAGTGCCCTCTAGTGGCGATGGCTTGCGTGCATTAACCTAACAGCGATTCTGTGAATACTAATAATAAGCCCATGTTTTGGTTCTGAAAGACATTAGTTGTTATCTGTTACATTGGATTTTTACATTGGCCTTCAGTCTTTTAAGTTCCCATAACTTAATACTGATATAATGAACTGGAATAATGAACAGGATTTGTGCTGTTTTGTATGTAGCACAGATAGACTTGCATTTTATTGATCATTTAATGTTTGTTTTCGCACTTAGCCTTTTCCAAAAACATGATAGGAAAAAATTTAATTTTGCAACAGAAAACAAAATGACTTTGTTTTGTGCATGTGTGCTCCGTGAACAGTATGGCTGACCAATAATCACAGTGCAGTCGTCTACAATCATGAGCTTGCTGTGCACGTAAATGAGTTCAGTGACCAGACGACCATCCAGGTCAGCGTGAGTGCGCAGACCGCAGAATGAGATGTACTTGATCCAGCAATCTGCCACTGCATAGACACACATGTGCAGAAACGCATCAGATAATTGCTTTCTCCTTATAATACATTAACATCTATTGCTTTTTAATTGCTGTTTCTTGTTTAGAGTTTCTTGTTGACGTGGTCTTTGCTAATGTGAAATCTATAGTGCATATTTATAGCATGGGTCCAAACATCAAAGATACATTAAAAAATTAAAGGGCATTCATTTCTGATATTAAATCAATGGAAATAGTTTGAAAAACCTGTCACTGTTTCAAATGCATGCATTTGAATTCATTAAAAATAATCCCATGCATGCGGTGAAGAAAACAAAAGAGGATATACCAAATACTAAGAAATGTATATAAAAGAAATGTTATTGCAAAATGAATTCATGTAAAATAGAAGCATTTTTACTAGCAGTCTTAGGCTTTTGGACTCACAGTCAGTATATGCTTCTAAATACTGATCTACTTACTCACACGTTTGAGCCTCTCAATAACTGAGTGCTCCCCTCGACACATTGTCCTGTAATAAAGAGAGAGAGCTTTTATTTTCCAAACACTTCCTGTCTTCAGCCAATCACGTGTTCTAAGTCCCTTTCAACTGACCAATCGCATCCCTCCCTGAGCCCCAGTGACCACAGCCTACGATATCAAGCCCAGTGTTGAGACTCCAGGCAGGGGCTGTAATTGTCTCTTTGTAGCCAGTGAGGAGCAGAATATCTTGTTTCCACATTACACACGTGTAATTTGCGACAAGCGCCTGTCCCAGCTTCATTTTCGGCCTTAATTGTGGCAATTTGGTGATTACAGAAGACGCATGTTTGGAGGGTTATTACCTGTAATTAAAGTACATGATTGCTTTGATGGCTTGCCCCTCCCCTGACGAGATGTCACCTTCAAAGCCCGGCAACAGAGGCATCACTACGTAGACCCGAAACTTCTTCTTCTCCCTGTAGCCGAGCCATAGATCAAAATGAAGTGTAGTTATTGTGTTTGGTGTTTATGTTTGTATACACATGTAAGCTTTGTCACAGCTGCACCTGTAGGCTCGCAGAATCCTCTCTGTGATTGCGTCTCCGATGCTGTTGTGGATGGTTTTGTCAGCACAGCTGATGAAGAACTGGTTCTGAGAGACACAAAGAGAGATGTTGAGTACACACACATGCATATAATGATCATTAAAATCTGTGAGGATGGGGGTTCCTCACAAAAGGTTTATCCCTGGAAAATCCCTGGAATAATATACGCCTGTATTGCCCACGCATATACAGTATAATACAAAAAATGAATACGAATAAAATAGCATTAATATTTATATATGATGCTATTTTTTTGACATTTAGTGGAGGTGTACTTTTTACATCTGAATTTGGAATACGCAGTTTGTAGGTGAAACGGATCCAGCTTAGAGCCACCAAAACTTTACAAGTCTGGTGTAAAGACATTTTAAAATGTACGTTGTTTTGTTGTTGGTAAAACAGAAAACACAGAAAATGAGGAAAACACTTAATGAGTTATTACCTCTATGTAGATGAAATGTTTGCTGTTCTGGATGGCTGATAGATAAGCCAAATGAATGGACTCTTCATGGACCTTTGAGCCTGTAGACCACTGACACACAGACCTCAAAACCTTGTTTTATTAGTTTGTTTGGAGAAAATAGAAAACAACACACTAACATACTAATAATCGCTAATAAAACATATTTGACTAAAATACATATTGCTTTAAAGTATCGTAATTTGGTCTTGTATCGTTTTGTAACTATTCGGAAAATACTGTTGAAATATTGCAAGTTGTAGATGGATCATTCTGACAAGGAACGCACATGGTTTGGTGTAGACATCTCACCTGAACGTTAGCCTGCGTGGATTTGCCATCATACTCGGCTGGCACCATGGGTGCGGAAAGAGACTTGGGCATGAGGCAGGGGTAGCACGTCGCCCCCGACCGCTTCTTCACCAGCTAGCAAATAAAAGGAGAGTTGATTGGGATCAGACAGTACGCCCGTCGTTGACTCCAAAATCACACCCCTAAAGAGCGCTAATTACTGTGCCACATCCAGATAGCCTGTTGGGGTTGACCATCAACCCCTGCTTGGTACCTTCACTCCCCAGAGATGGACAACTTTGCTGAGACTGAATAAAATTCTCCGTTCCTCTGTTTAGTTTTAGACAGTGCTGCTGATTGCAATAAATTGATGGCCGCGTGTGTGAAGTTTTTCTGAAAGTGGATTTTTAATGGCTATTGTCCTAACTAGACTATACTCAAACTGTTTTCAGCTGGGCCCAGCAGAGGGTTCAAATGTCGTTTGAACATGAGACGAGCTTTGTTTCCAAGGAAACAAAGAAAACTGTGCTGCCACCCTCTACCAAGTTTAAAATTTAGTTTAAATATTTTGGGGAGCATTTGGTTTTGTTCCTGGTTTTGTTCTGTTTTTTTTTTCAAGGTTTATTTAAACGGTTTTCATAAAGAAAAACGTGACCTTTACTCCAATGCTGATTGTAAAAAAACGATTTGTCAGGTTAGGTCGGAGTTTATTTTGAAGTTTTATTTTGCTTGACGCGTTCACCCCTGTTGAAGGAAGTGCTCGCGGTGCAAATTAGCGAGCTGTACGGCATGTCAGCTTACACCGTGGGCAAGCGGTAATCTGGGCCGTGTGGTTATAAACAGATGGTTCTCAGGCAATTAACAACTGGCATAATGTGTTGATTAAAATCCATTGAGCGCTGATGAGGAAGAACTAACATTAACTCTGCTCACGGGCTGCTGGCAGCTGTTCAAGCAATACCCATAACTCTAGTGACCTTGATAGTGAATCACATGTCTGAATCACCACAGTGCTGAAAAAAAGACTTAAACTAATTCGGTTCATTTGAGTTTGGGGTGCAGAACTTCTAACGCTGATCCTATGCTGTGAGAGTGGACCAGAGACAATAACAATATAACAATTTCAATAACACCAATAACAATTCTAGGTCAAATAAATGTGACCAATCACATTTGTAAAAGGAAAATGTTATTGCTCAAATGTTGCTCTTTTGTAGCTCAGAGGACTTTACAGAGATCTCCGTTATGCCTCATTTAGGAATCAACTCCGTATCGGCCATTTGTACTCAAATCCTTTGAGTAAAAGAAGGAACAAATAATAAGCAACAAATGAGGCACAAAGTAGTTATTGTAATATTTCTGAAGAGATTCGAATATATGAGTTAAAATTCTTATTTCTGTAATAAATATAATAAAACATAAAGTCGTCATTAAAATAAAACACAATTCATAAGTTGCTCATGGAATGAAAAGTGCTCTAATATATCTCATCATATCTCGCGCACAAATCACTGACAGACCGCTTCCTTATAATTCTTTCTTTGTTGCGAACGTTCCCTAATCAACAGCAAAGGATAGAAATGAGAGCAGTTTGTCTTTGGGCCCTAAATTCTCATTTCCACTCAACACCTCATCAGAGGCATTCAGCTGCCTTTTGTTTGTCCTCCTCAGCGGCACACCTGGCTTCCTCTCCTTTAATTATTCACCAGCCGAGTGTCTGATCGGTGGCCAAGCCTGAAATATGACTGGCATAATCCAAAGGAAATCATACAGGCCTCAAACCAATTCAATTACAGAACAATCAAAGTAAAAAGGCCTCTAATTGCTCTAAAAAGGGGCTGAGAGAGCGGGCGGCCGCTGAATGCTGAAGGCATTCAGAACAGGACACAATGAGCAACTGCAGGGGGTGCTAAGCTCAAGCTAATAAAGATGGTTTTTCAAAAAGACTTGGAACCTCGGGTTCATGGGTACTCTCTGATCTTTAGGCAGCATTTGGGTTCTGAATGGAGGTGGTGCATGTTTCCGACGTTTTCAAAAGTTGATTCGTCTTTAGATACTGGACATATGTCTGGACACCTTCAAACAGATATGGTCGGGAGCCATATAGAATACTGATTTATATGCATTATGCCACGATACTTTCAAAAGTAAAACTTAATGGAAAATGTTATTGCTCAGATTTTGTTTATTCGTAGCTCGAAAGACTGAATGAGTTCTCATTTATGTTTCATTAATAAAAAATGGCAGCAATAAAATAGAAACAACATATTAGAAATTAAAATACAAAATATTAATATTAAAAAGGGAACAGCTGTTACATTAAACTGTGTAACATTGTTGAAATTGGTGACGCACAGTAAGGGGACAGAGCTACACATTTAATGTGGATACTGAGGCATAACTTTAATGGTATAACTTTAACGATAATTTGGTCTTGGAAAAATGTAATGACAAATGTTTGAGTTCATATTGAAATCTATTTTAAAAAAGGTAAAACAGTTTTAAACTCTTGAGATTACTGGGGTCATTATCTCTGCAGCAAAATATGAGAAGCAGGTCATTTAAGCAAAAGGTTGAATTTACAGTACAGTAATCTGTAATTCACAGTACAGTAATCTGTCATTCACAGTACAGTAATCTGTCATTTACAGTACAGTAATCCCACCACTGTTTAGAAACAACTGCCATTGTTTCGACTGTATGATCATTTCTCCTACCTTTGTAAAGTTCCACCTCTGGATGAAATGTCTTGCAATATCTCTAGCAGCTTTCCCATGAACCATGACCCCAATATCATGCCAGGGCATCCGCGGGGTCTTATATCTATCAATGAAATCTACACCAGAGAAAAATAAACAACAAACAACCGCTTTAATA
>JAZGTI010014926.1:0-13759 GCA_036877585.1 Botia kubotai
AAATCCATTCTGCACTGTAGAGAGAAATATTAAAAGAAAGAGAATTATATTCAAACATATTTGTGTATCATAATTTAGTTTTGTAGTTTTTCAGTTGGTCTTTCTGTAATGTGTCATGTGTGATTTTGTACATTGAATTACAGAACCAAATCATCCATCAGTGGGTGAGAGTAAAGTAATGCCAACAGAAACACAACAGGAGCTTGATACGTTTTTTCTCACATCACACAAATAAGAACAAACGTTCTACTAATATTACTGCAAGAATGTTATTTGATAACTTTGAGAGAACTTTTGAAGAATGTTAACAAGAGAACGTGGCCTGTTAGCTGGGCCGATCTTTGGAAGGCTGCAAATCACACCCAAAATCAGGCTTAAAAATTTTATGTGTGTGGCCAGCCTAATTAAAAATAAACCCATGAACAAAAAGAACAATGAAACTAAATGTGACTCTGACATTTTTACAGTATTGAGGCATTGCTAAGAAGAATAGTTCGGAAGTTAATTGTTCTTTCTGGATATTTCCTGCAGACTTTCCAGTTCAGGTATTACAGAGGAAGGCTGTGCTGCTCTGGCTTTAGCTCTAAAATCAAACCCCTCACACCTGAGAGAACTGAATCTGAGCTGTTATAAACCAGGAGACTCAGGAGTGAAGCTGCTCTCTGCTGTACTGGAGGATTCACACTGTAACCTGGAGAAACTACTGTGAGTAATATTATTATTGAGTATTTTATATGTGGTATGTAGAAATGCTGATATCTGTCAAAATAAAAAAGTTTAATGATTCTGATTGAAAACTTGAACTCATTACAGCAGCCAGAGTTAGTCAGTGAGAAACAAATTTTGCTCTGTGTGTGCTCAACGGAAAGAATGAATGAAAGATAAATAGATGCAAAGCTGTTAAGATCATCATTTAGTTATGTCGTTTCATGTGTAATTCTGTTTTTTCAGATGGTATTTAAAGTTATTGTGAGTTTTGCATGATTGAGAGTTCTAACAGCTCACAGATGAATGCAGGGAAACATTTTACTGTCAGGGTTGCACGATATTAAAAATTAATTGC
This sequence comes from Botia kubotai, assembly GCA_036877585.1. Classification (NCBI taxonomy): domain Eukaryota; kingdom Metazoa; phylum Chordata; class Actinopteri; order Cypriniformes; family Botiidae; genus Botia; species Botia kubotai. Next base: position 1,064 of record JAZGTI010014926.1, read on the forward strand.
AATATGCAAGAACATTCTAAATAATGTGACATTCAATACAATAATGCTTCAGTCAATGGTATTGATAATGATACAGTGTGACAGAGACATTTCCAGCCATTCTACACAGATGGTAGAACTTTAAGATTATATTCCTAAACATTTTCCATAATAAAATGTTTGAATTGGAGCATAGAAATTGTATTTTGTGACTTGTTGTAAGACCAAATGGTCTGCTCATTCTTTAATTGAAGATGTAGACATCTTTATACCACAGTCCTGCCATCCTTTAAGCTGCTTTCCTGGTCTTTCTGTGTCAGGGTCATGACACTTGTGTTTTGTGTTAGAGCATGATGTTTGCATTCTGACTGTTTCTTTGTTGGGATTTTGTCTTGATGTTAGGATCTAGACTCATGCTCTGTGTTTTGCCCCTTGATTTGGTGTGATTATGGCTTTTGTTTTGTTCCTGTGTGCTCATGTCAGAAGTACTGGCCCGACCCCGTTTTTCTGTTCATTATTCCATTATAAGTTAATACCCACCTGCCCAACCCTCCCCTCATTACCCTTCTTATTGATTCCTCCTGTGTCCTGTGTCAGACTGTAGGGATAGGAAATGAAGTCTTATAAAGCACTAAGGCTTTCCACTGACTGTTCTGAGAAAAGATTTAAAGCTTTATGACTGTTTGGTTAGTAAAGAAATATAGCAGCCAAAAGTGTCAGGGCTTCCTGTTTTGAGTATCTTCAGATTGTCTTGCCAGAATCCTGACATCCCCGGTGTTCTGTGTCAGAGCATGTTGTTTAGATCCTGACTCAATCCTGGTTGTGGTTCTTGTCTCTGGGAGTCGGGATCTAAACTCATGCTCTGGGTCTTTTTTTTCTGTAGAAGCATGTGGCGTTTGTTTACATTTCGCCATGTGCTCTCCAGTCGCGTGTCTTGACACCCTTGTTGCCTCGTTATCCCGTTTCTGTTGAGTCCCTGCACCTGTTTGTCCTTGTTTCCTCCTTTGTTTTGTCCCTATATAATGCCCTCGTGTTTGCTGTCTCGTGTCGGTTCGTTGTCTGAGTTTCCGTGCTGTATTGTTTGATATTCTTCCATTCTGTTGTCCGTAAATTTTGTACATTACTGAATCACAGACTTTAACCATCCATCAGTGTGTGAGAGTAATGAAACACAACAGGTTTACACAGAAATCTCAGAGATCATCTCTGCAGGCTCTCTGGCTGCAGTATTGGAGAGGAGGGCTGTGCTGCTCTGGCTTCAGCTCTGAGATCAAACCCCTCACACCTGAGAGAACTGAATCTGAGCTGTATTAAACCAGGAGACTCAGGAGTGAAGCTGCTCTCTGCTGTACTGGAGGATTCACACTGTAAACTGGAGAAACTACTGTAAGTTATAATATTATTGAACAGTTTATATGAGGTATGTAGAAACACTGATATCTGTAAAAGTTCATATCTAAAAAAGTCCAACCAAGTTTAATGTTATCTTAGTGAGAAAAATCCATTCTGCACTGTAGAGAGAAATATTAAAAGAGAATTTGATTTATACATCATTGTGTATCATAATTTAGTTTTGTAGTTTTTCAGTTGGTCTTTCTGTAATGTGTCATGTGTGATTTTGTACATTGAATTGCAGAACCAAATCATCCATCAGTGGGTGAGAGTAAAGTAATGCCAACAGAAACACAACAGGAGCTTGATACATTTTTTCTCACGTCACACAAATAAGAACAAACGTTCTACTAATATTACTGCAATAATGTTATGTATTTGATAACTTTGAGAGAACTTTTGAAGAATGTTAACAAGAGAATGCGGCCTGTTAGCTGGGCCGATCTTTGGAAGGCTGCAAATCACCTGCAATTAAATTAGGGCACCTGTAGAGCATTTCTTCAGCTTTTTTGTCTTCAGGAGCTGTTTGCTGTTTTTGTGTCAAAGTGCCAATAACCCAGCTGCAAAAAACTTAAGAAAGTATATGTCCCCATGTCAGAGATGTCTGACACCTGAGGCCACGTGCAAGTTCTGTGTTGCTTGCCTGGGTGAATAATGTGTGCTCCGTTCTCAAGGCAGCTAAGCGCGTACATTACAAGACCCCGTCAGAAATCATCTGCTTTCCCAGCCTGCCTGGCATATAGAGCTGTTGCAGATCTTGTCTCGTAGGCACGAGAAGCCAGCGATCACTCGTGGCTGACTTGATGAGCATATGGCAGAGCACATGCCACATTTGGGCAGGCTGGTGCTGAGCTACATATGATGGCCATATTACAGGCATACCAAGCTGACCTGCTCAAGGACTTGGATTTGTAGTATTTGTTCTTATTATTGTATTATTATTTTTTTGGTTGTATTACTTTTCCTTTTACTACTCAGTATTATGTTGGTGTTTTACACCATGGGTCTGAGGGGAACGGAATGTAAATCCTCTGTATGACATGTTCGCATGGAGAAGAACCCAGTCGCAGACAGCGATTAACACAAAAGATAGCTGAAATAAAACAGAAACAAAATCCACGAGGGGGCAAACAGAGAACGAAAGCAGAAGAACCCAAAACTAAATATAAACTAAACAATAGCAAACTCAAACAGTGACTAATAAACACACGAATTAACTCAAGGCACAATCCAAAAAACACAGCAAAATCAATAACGATACAAAACATCAAAACATTACTAACACAAGCCTTTAGACGGGACTTGAACATCAATATACACAAAGGCGGACTTAACTTTAAATGCTTGATGAACAGAAAACTTGACAGGGCAAACGGCGACACTAATAGAGCTAAATAAAGCAAGACGACAACTGAGCCAAAAACATCAACAACAGTGCGTTAGAAACAAAGAGGTGCATAAACGATATCGACAAGGTCAGAGCAATAATGACAAACCAGCACAGGACAGCAGATACGAGGACATTAAATGAAACAGAGAACAGGTGCGTGAAAATGATGAACAGGTGCGTGAAATCAAACAGAAGGGGGCTGGGTCAAGACACAAGACATGATGTAAACAAAACAGAAGCCAAGTGCCTCCACATAGAACGAACACTAGATTCCGACTCCCAAAAGCCAAAACCAAGACAAGACGGGTCTGAGTCTAACCTCACACCCTGACATAGAACACAGGGGATGTCAGGATTCTGGCAAAAACGATCTCCAGATTCAACAGGAGATCAGGACCCTGACACTGTATGCATATATGACAGCAGTGTCTTTCCCTTTTCCAGTCTTTCCCTTGATGCAGTGGCCGAGCTGCGCTGCTCTATGGATTTCGCTTTCCAGGCCACCAAACAAAACTTAATGCTATGGTGGGTCCTCTGCCCTCCCTAGAGCAGGACGGGGTTAGAGTAGTACTCTGCATCCCCTGGTCTAGCCTTTATGCAGTTGGCCCAGTGGCACGCTTTGATGGTGTGCTGACACTAACCTGGTAGACACATTCAAATCGCATGCTAAACTCCTTGTATATATAGTGTATATATATTTTTAGAAGGTCTCTGTGTTTAGGCGGGGGGTGTGCTGAGTAGCATCTTCATTATAGAAGGACCTCACCTCTCCCTAGAACTCAGTTTAAAGACAATGCTTGAGTGACTGAAGGCGTCTATCTACTAGCTCCCCTCAAATGCTGGGTTCAATGTGTCTGGCACCCTCACTACAGAGGGTCCCCTGCTCCTTTGTGACAGGCTGGCAAGGCTATTGCTTGCATTATGCCGACTCTCTCAAAGGCAGTGTATGGCTTATGAGCCATTATTGCCAAGCTGTTACACAATTGGCTTGGTGGTGCATTTTGTTGCCGTACCATCACTAGCCTGGGAGATCAGTGTACGAGTCACATGCTTAACATCTCACTGTGTGACTACTGTATGCTTTTTTAACAGGGTCTTGTGTTTGGACAGTGGCCAAGAGAGGTCTTTTTGTCAGCAGCCCCTCCCCTCGTCAGTTAGTATTGCATTCTCCACAGCATCCAACCAGATGCAGTGTTGAGTTCCCTCAACAGGGAACGTCTCTCGGTTACGTATGTAACCCTGGTTCCCTGAGAAAGGGGTGCCTCTTTACTCTACAGGTGTACTAATATACTGATGCACATCAAGCACAGTGGTGGGCCAATTATATTAACATCCCTATAGCATCAAATCAGATGCAGTGTTGAGTCAAAAAGTCATTTTAGTGACTTAAAAAAATCTTTTTCTTTTTTTAAAAGAAAAAGTGAAAGAGAAATATATTTATAAATCATTGTGTACCGTAATTTATTTTTGTTGTTTTTCAGTTAATCTTGTAATGTCAAATACAGATTTAAATCATCAAGCAGTGTGTAAAAGTAATGCTCACATACATAACAGGAGCTTGATGTATTTTTATCTCACATGACACTCATCTTAAAGTTTCCACAAAAATTTTAGAGATCTTTCATGTTCTTCACTCTCTGCAGTCTGTCTAACTGCAGTATTGGAGAGGAAGGCTGTGCTGCTCTGGCTTCAGCTCTGAGATCAAACCCCTCACACCTGAGAGAACTGGATCTGAGCTTTAATAAAGCAGGAGACTCAGGAGTAAAGCTGCTGTTTGCTCTACAGAGAGAGACAAAATGTAACTGCAGAATTTATTGTAAGTCATTGACAATGTTTATTTGTTTAAAAAATAGTAAACAAATACGTCATTTTTAAACAGATCTGTGACAGTAACTTATATCTGATCTTTCTCTTTAATTTCACAGTGTTTGACAAATAGAAGTCACACATTCCTATTGGGGCTGATCATTCTGAATGCAATGGTACAATGTCCTATTTGCCCGTCAAGCTATTCATACCGCTGCGCACTGCATTCATGTGTTTTGGAGGAGTGATTTTGGAGAGCCCTCTTGAGAGAAGTTTTAAAATGAATGTTTTCAAAGCTAGCATGCTGCTAGCAACTCCTAAATTATCCACCCTACCTTTAAAAAAAAAAATTAATAATTTGTTTCCATGTCATGATCATTGTTAAATTTCACAACAGTATAACTATTCAAATCTTTTGGCTATCATGGTAGTAGAAGAACACTATGTACATAATAGGGATCTACACACCTTCACTGCTTGTAACATGATCCTCAACCCACCCCACCATGTTTGACTGTGCATGTCTATGGAGGCACACTTGACGTTTCGAACCAACATAGCTTAAATTGTGATTCATCAGTCTGGCCCAGCTAAGTGTTGGTTCATTATAACTGTTTTGCAGTGTATCTCTGAGATGTCTCTGTTATTTTGCTATATTCATTCTACAAGTACAAGTACTACTACAAGATTTGTGTTAACCATTTTCAGAACATCTTTGCCACAATAAAGCTGTTCAGCTTGCTTATGAAGTGCAGTTGTGTTGCCTTTTTATAAATAAGTTCTGTGTTGATAGAAAAATTCAGTTAGCCTGAGATATCTAAAATATTGTGCATTTTAACAGCTTGAATTTGTAACATGATGGCAAATGTTTCCCTTTGCAAAAATTAGATCTTTTGTTTTCATTTGTCTTTAAGAACAGAGCACTTTCTTGTCACCCATTCAACTGGGCAACTGGTCTAAAATCATTTGGATGTGTGTCCCAGTCCATATTGGCTTGGATGTGCCAATGCGGATGTGGCATAAATGTGGCTTACCCAAGCAGGTATTTAAATAATGTCAGTATAATAGGATTCCAGTCTATAACAAGACTGCATATACAGATCTGCACGCAGTGGCGGATTAAGGCATGGCCGACATGGGCAACCGCCAAGGGCGGCATCTTGTTGGGTGGGCACGGGCCATCCACACAATAAATAATAAATAAATGCACAATCGTTTTAACCACTCATTTGCACGTTCATTTCAATATAATGTCACTGTGTAGGTTAGTTAACCAGGTCTTGACTCAGAGCGTACTTAAGTACTTAAGTAAGGAGGGGTTGGCTGACGTCATCTCAGGGATTCCAGTGGAGGTGGCATCAGTAGGGAGAGGGAGCGCCATATTCAGGCGCTGAATATTCAAATAATGACGAGGAGAACGTTTAAAAGAAAAAGTTATGTAATGTTTGCAGCTATATCACTAATATCAATCTCTATGGGTATAATATTATACATGTAATGAAACAGGCTAATATATCATTTATGTTATGCTATTACACAGAAAAAATATTTATTTTATTCTCTCTCTTTGTGACATTGAGTTCAGTAAGTGTAAGAGTAAGTGTGAGAGTTTGATAAATTGACTGTAGCTGAAGCAGAGTGGAGCTCAAACTCTTCTTCTCATCTTCTATCTTTAGGCCATATCGCCTTGAAAAAATGAAAGACATCTAACAGCTGCTCATCTCTGAGCTGCTGATGCCTGATATTGTGATCTGATCACTCTGTAATGTCTCTTGCTTTGTGGACATTAGGCACATTGCTGGAATTCTGTTCAAAAGTCTCTGTGTGCATCTCCTGATGTTCAGAGCTCATCTTTTACTTAATGAGGTTTGTTGATTGTCTTCATTAATGAGGTTTGTGCATGCAGTGGATTCCAAGACATCACAGTTTCACATCTAATGATCTGAAACAAACTTTTAAAATTTTAGACAACACCAAGCACATATTTACTTACACACTTACACATATTTACACGAGGGCAATAAATACACAAGGGGAACAATGACAACAGGTGAGTAACATGATAAATTGACATTTTAATTAATAAACTCGCAATCACTTCTTTAGGTGTCATATTTTTTGTTCTGCCAACCACTAAACCACATGCAAAGGATTGTGGGATATGATACGTCACATATCCTGTCAGTTGTTTGCCCATAATGTCTTCAGTATTTTATAAAATTTTTCACTGTTACGTTTAACAACTTTCAGAGCAAGATTGCGGAAGACCTGAACCGCAAGTGAAGAAAAAAAACTAAAACTTGTCTTGTTATTTCGACACAAGTCATTATTTCAAGATAAATACTCCTTTATTGAACAGAAATGTACGGTACCCCGGAAAGGGACACTCTCGGTTTACCTATTTTGTTGTGGCCACAACGATCATGTGACACTATCAGCGCTACTGAACGTACAGAAAACTTCTTTGGCCTCCCGTTATGTTGTTGCTATTGCAGAATGTGCAGCGTGTGGAGAATGTGCCACCAGAAATTATGCAGCCTCTTCTGTGCACAACACTGATCAGGGTCTGTTAGAAGGAAAAAGAACATTGACTTAATGAAGATCATGCTTTAAACATTGAGAAGTAAGAGGCAATAGCAGTAATAATGCCCAGAATTTTATAATAAAAAATTCTGTGTAGTGGAGTCATGCTACTATATTACGCTGGTTGTGGCGGCCAAATAAGGATTCCGGTAAGAGATTCTTCACAAGGATGCATTTATTAAACAGTTTTTGGATTGTCATCTGCACCAATTATGCACCAATTATCTGATGCAATATAATAGTACTGTCAATGCCAGCGCTAAGTAGCGTATTTCTCTCTGCGGCAAATTACAGCCGCTATGGCGCTCAGAACTCGCCGATTGTAACCACAAACAATCGCTGACCATCAATAACATACATATAACAGATAAACACGCACATATAAATGTACTTACATCAAGGCATTAAATGCATTCTACAGAGCATAAAAAGCGCGTAGAGATGAGCATTCACCAAACTGTCTACCTGTATGCAACACTGTAAATCAGTCCGTGTGCAACAACTTTGGTTCCTAGGACAGGCTATGTTACAATCTGACTGACAATGCAGCACTGATAAACGTTGCCTTCTGGAAGCACTATTGAGGCGCTGGCTGCCAACCACTCACGTAATAATATTAATTGTAATAATAGTTTTAATAATACAATGAAAGTTCATGTCCTTCTGCATCTTCATTACTTATTTACCATGAAATGAAGAGATGAGAAATGTCTAATGTCACAACCAAAATATATTACTGTGTTGCTACCTTAAATCTCTTGGTTTCATCGATTTTATTTAATACAATTGTTTGTTATTGATCATACACACACACAATGTTAATTGATGATGTGTGATGATTTTTCCTGCTACTGTTTGTGTGTGTGTGTCTAGTTGAGCATTAATAATGTACAGTATAAAACAGATTTTTATGCTGCAGGGGACTGAAAATCTTCATATGACATCATCAGCTTTGCCTCATGTCTGCTGATTGATGATCTTGATTCCTGATATCATGATCACTATTTCTCATTCTGCAGGAAGTAATTAAGTTGCTTTAGAGAATTAACACACAGTAGTTATTCCCAACCGCATCAACATGTACACTGATTTACTGTTAAAGTCTCAAATGAGGTAAGATTCTGATTTCTAAGTTTTAACTGTATGTTTTATAAATTGAGTGCTTATAACACTGGTAGTAATATTTTGTTCATTTGTGTACTTTTTGTGTTTGGAAACATCACAAATGTTTCCAAAAGTTTATAAATCTAAAGAAATTAGCAATTCTAAATAGTTCACTTTTTTGCCCCTTGACACCTGTCAATGAATACCTGCGTTATCCCCCTTGTTCTGCCACAGAAACCATGGCAACACAGTGACTCAAAACATGAATGAACAGGTAAATTTAAATGACCCAGGAAGAGTTTCTGCACAAGAGGAGAAACAAAACAAGTAATTGTAAAACAGTAATTATGTTATAGAGAATATGAATGTAATAAAGAGTCTACAGACTAGGATCCATCTGCAGCACAATTTATTCACAGGGTCGACAGGCAAAGATCACAACGGCAAACAAACACAACGTAGGTAAACCAGCATTGTAGTCAAAGAACAGGCCTGGGTCTAGACAAGCAGAAAACAATCATAAACGGTAGAGCAGAACTAGGTCGGGGCAGGCAGCAAACAGCAATATCAATAAACAATCCAAAACAAGGGCAGGCGGCAAAGAATCAACAATCAATAAACATTCCAGGTTGTACACGATAAACAATCAGAATAAACACTGAGAAAATGCCTGGAAATGCAACACAAGGCAAACAAGTCTTCGCAATGAGTAGTAGATTGAGTCTGGTTTGGTGAAATAGGTTATGCTTACTATTTGGTTGGTTTCTGTTTGGTTCTGAATGCAAAAGTCTTACTTTTTGTTTTACAATAACACATACGCCAGGAGAGATTAAATCTATTCTTTTGTTTACTGTACATTCCAGAAGCTTTAGTCACATAAGGGTCCAGTTTCCATACAACTGGTGTAATATGAATCACAAAACAACAAATATTAATTATGATGTATCTTTATTGTCTGTAAATGTGCAGTTTAATTAAAAAACATTCATTATAATAACTCATTATAAAATATGAATCAGTACATTTGAATTTGCATGAACTCATTGTTTTCCCTCAATCACGATCAGAAGTGAACAGCCTGAACAAAGTGACAAAGTGAAAGAGGAAATTTTGAGGGACGGTGAGATTCTGAATCAGTGTTTGATTGCTGTTGTTGTTCAGTCTGTGTCAGAAAGAATCTCCTGAACCCAGCTGTGTGTCCATGAAGAGTGACCGGTCAATGGATGAGCCAATACACTTCAGTTTGGGAGATTCTTCTGCTGATCTGAGGTGTTTAGTTTTTCAGTTTAAAAATTACATAATATTCATTTACTTACACTTTGTGTAATAAATACAGTACAGTGAATATATATTTAGAAACTGCAATATGTTGTTGGAAACAGGATAACACAAGATGGATCAAAATCATATACTGTAAAGAAGAACCTGGACTCCATTTTCAAGGTGTGTGTAGCTGTTTAACAATTCTTTAGGAGCAAAGACATTTTATTTTGGGACATTTGGGTTGTCTTCATTTGTTTAAACGCTGTATAAAAGCTACATCCTGTAACTTTTGCCTTTCTATCAGCATCTGCGTATTAAAGATAAAACTGCAAATTACTTGTAGAGTTATGTTGTCCAACTGTTGTAAGCTACAAACGCTCCACCATATCCAGCACACACACAATATAGTCCTGACTCTGTCTTGTTACGTGTCAGAGCGCGAGGTTCAGACTCCACTCAATCTGTCTTAGTCCGGTTTCGTTTTGAGGCGGAGTCTGGACTCGCGCTCTGGGTGTGCGTAGCTAATTGCATATTCATTAGCCATGTGCTCTCCTGTCTTGCGTCATCACTCCGCCTCCTTGTTCCCTCGTTTACTCGTTTCTGTTAATGTCGCGCACCTGTTGCTTTCATTTCCCCGTGTGTAGTTATTGCCCTCGTGTTTGCTGCATTGTGTCGGTTTGTGTTGTCACTGTTGGTTGTCGTTACTTTTGAGCGGTCTGCTTCGCCTGTTGCTCGTTAGAGCGGTTACCATTGAGTGTTGCGTGTAGTCTCAGCCCTTGTCGCTTGTCGTCGTTTTCGCTTCGTTGCTCGTCTTCCTGTTATCCGTTCGTATTGCTTATCTAGTCGCAGTCACGTTTCTGTCACAGTTCTTGTTCTGTCTTTGTTCCGTGTTTGTAGCTCCTGGAGTCCTTTCCATTGTAGTTGTCTTGTCTGGTGTCCAGTCTGTAGTCTCCTGTCTGATCGTTGTGCGTTTATTAATTTAGTATTAATCAGTTACTCTTGTTCTTAGCGTTTCTTTAATTACTCTTATCTTAGTTGACATTTATTAATTTTGTGTTCATCTGTTTCTAGCTGCTTTATGTATGTATATATTTATTTCCTTTAATTGTTGCGTTCAACTTAAATGAGTGTACTTATGTCGCCCTCTTGTGGCTTGCTTAGTTGATTATTTCTCTAGTTTGGTTTGCCTTTGTTTTGTTATAATAAAAGTCTTGTTGTGTACCGCTGTCTGCGTCTGGGTTCCTTCCGTTCGCGAAACCAATAGTAGCAATAGTAGCTCAGTTTTCGTTTATGGATCTGACATTCCCTGCAAAATCATACCAGACAGCTCAAATTATAAATCAAGAAACAAACAGTTGTGAAACAGTGACACCATTTTGAAAACGGATGATATATGCGTGCTGATTTTTGTTCATTTTTAACCAAAAAAAGTTACAGATTGCAAAATTAAGTTTATCAGTTTGACGCTTGCAAAGCAAATTACATTATTGCATACTACTTTTCTAAACAAAACGGTCGTACTGGACTGTTTGTCATAGACCCATGAATGAGGGGTCAAATAGACTGGCTTATTGAGGAGAGGTGTGCTATGACTTTTAAAAGGGATGCAATATACGATGTTTTTAGGTCTTTCAAAATAATGGGCAAAAAATTCCATAGACTTAACATTGGGGTGAATTTTGTGATGTCACAACTCTGCATCAGAATGTCGTAGAGACTTGGGGGTGGGTTCATATCGATTGACTTAGCAAGCAGCAACAAAATGTTGACATTACAACTTCATAACCACACCCTAGCAACCAGTTACAGTACCCTAGCAATGACCCTATTGACTTCGATTGAAAAAGGTGAGAGGCATCAGAACATCTTAGAGACAAGTGAGTAAAATCTTTTGACTCAGACTGGCAATAGTCTTCAATTATTACTTTGGAAACTTGGAATTTTTCCATGCATGCCCTAGCAACCATTTAAAGCACCCTAGCAACCAACATGAATCAGCTATATCTGAGCACCAGAACATGAGAGAGACATGGGAATTGGCTGTTTTGATTCCGACACATCTGTCTTTTAGTTTTACCCTATTAACTCTTTAGCTACACCCTAGGAATCATTTACTGTACCCTAGCAACCATGTAATGACATAAGCCATATCTCAGCATTAAAACATTGTGGTGGGCTTATTTGACTGAGGCTGTCAGTGGGCTTTAGGTATTGCCCTGGCAACTTCCTGCCCACACCCTAGCAACTATTTAGAGCACCCAAGCAACCTCATAACATCACAAATAAGCCATGTTTTAATATATCATGTTAGTTTAATGCTAGTCATGCTAACATCATGCTAAGTCATATTAGCATCATGCTAATTCATGCTAAAATCGTGCTAGCATTATGTTTAATAATGTAAACACGTTGACATTGTTGAAATATTCTGGCCCGAGTTTTGCGATAGCAAGCACCACTCACCTTTTCTTCAGAAAATGTACCTATCTAGTTATAATTATAGGACTATATAAATTAAAATCTGCTCATTCTACAGTATGTCCTCATTTAGAGGACATACTTTATTAGAGGACAATTAAACAGTTGTTTATGTGTGTAATGTCCTGACCCACTATAACTGTGAATATTATGCATGAATATTCACAGTATTATGAATATATATAAGATGTAAAATTCTTAACCTCATATTTACTTTTTCACCCACCTAATACATGTACAATAATATGAAGGCCATTTGCAAAACAAAGTTTATCAGTGACAACTAAAATATCAGTGTATGATACTCTGCTATTCTCATCTGTATGTATCATCAGTCATTGTGCTGTGCTAAAAACAAGCTCTGTCCAGTTACAAAACATGAATCCATATATACTCTGACTGCTGCATCAAGATGAGCATTATTCAAGCAAACGGCCAGTCCAATCCAACCCCCTCTCATCCCTTCAGTATCTGTAGACACTGTTGTATGATGAGCCACTGGAATTTGTGTTTCATGAGTTATGTAGCATCGCTTTGTTAATAAATGAAGCTTCATTGTCTAAATATTCATTGTAATTTTAGGAAGCTGAACACAAAATCATCTCTGTAATGAAGAATGAATTAAACAGTTTTAAAAGACTGTTGAGTCCAGATTACCCAGAATGCTCTGAGAGAGAGAATGATGAAGATAAGAGTCACAG
>JAZGTI010014927.1:0-13757 GCA_036877585.1 Botia kubotai
TTTTTTGTGGTAACGCTCAGAAATGTGTAAACATCTCAAATCCCTAACACTCTCTCTCTTTTTCAAACTGCAAATATGGACTGAAATATGAAATCCGTTGAAGATGAAACGCATTTCACCCTCTTCATACCCTCTTCTTTTAATGTCCTCAACTATCCCTCCATATCTCAATGTATGCTCACCCCATGCAGTTCAACACAAGCTGGATTATGGGGTGGGAGGTGTGGGGACGGGGCACAGCTGCTACTGGCCCTCACTAGAGAGGACTCCCTGGGGTGACCCTTGTAAGAGCTGGAGGCCGGCGTGGCCAAGCCTTTCATTCAGCAGTTTCGCGGCTCCCTGTCGGGCTCGGACCAGGGGCTACACCAAATGAAAGACGCGCAAAGAAAAGGGCAAAGATAAAAATAGGGAAGAGTAAAATAAGACTGAAAAAAGCAAAACAGGGTTGTGGGAGGGGTTAATATTTTATTTATTCTTTTTTTTTGGAATTTCAAATACTTTTCTGCTGCGGTCATGCAGATCACTGATAATTGTTGCGCCGTCAGAAAGATTTCCAGCACGGCGGAGTGCCGATCTAACCCACAGAAGGACTAAATAACCACAATCAGAACGGTCATAAAGAGCAGGTCCCATGCTGGACAACTCCATTCATGCTAATCAGGAGTCCTGCTGTTTTAATGCATCAAGCGCTGCACAAAGAGTTGCTAGCAGGATGCCCAGCCTGCCATTACCAATGCAACCTGGCTAAATGGAGCAGGTGATTTCCCAGCCTCCCCCTGCGCCCGGCCAATCATAGTCAGAGGCAGGTGGAAGGGCGGACATGTGCGAGGTGCATACTGTGAGGAAACGTCAAAGAGTAATGCACTTTTATACCTGCAAAAAAAACAATATCTGCACAATATCGTTTTGCAAATTTCAGGACCTGACCTAGACAACAGCACAGTTCAGCAGTTCAGCAGTTCAGGCAGCGTAATGTGGAACATTATAGCTAATGTGTGTAAGGCATTTGAGATTTACTAAATGTGTTTTCAACAAACATGAGAGAAACAGTGCTTCACTATAATTCCGGTGACATATTCAATAAAAGTCATTTACACTCGTATGAAGAAATTTAATCACCATCAAACTGAACAAGTAACAATACTGTACACAAACTGTAATGAATGACAGTGATAGACATGTTTATGTTACGTATGTAAAGAATGTGTGGAGGGAAAAGGAATCACATTACTTAATTATTTGTATTTCCTTTCCATTTTCAAACAGTTTGCTAAATACAGAACTGTGAACATTGTGGCAGAAATTCAGTGCTGTTCTATGTCATAAATATGTTTATATATACATGAATATACATGCTGGGTGTCATCCAAATGAATTTGCTTAATCTGTCATTTGCTAAACGAAAATGGAATAAATGGACTCTAACTTTTTTGACTGATATAGTAACCAAACTGAAACATTGGTATCAATCCAGCCCTAGAGTGCATAGAGACATTTACTGGTGCACACCCAAACCCCTGAACCCTGAGCTTCATTTCTGCTGTGGGTATGAGCAGGTTTGCGAGACAAATGAGGCAGCAGATAAGAAGGTCCAAGCAGATGGAGAAGGAAAGGGTGGAGCCGGAGCCAAGAATATGAACCCACATGTCTGACACTGGCTTAATAAGCAGAGTTGTGCTGATGGCAGCAGCTAGCGATTGCCCTACAGGGAGCGGAGAGGTGAGTGAACACAACCTACTGCTGAACTCAACACATTGCACACACTGCCCTACTGGACAAACACTGCAGAAATGCAGCCAGCTACATCCTCTAAGCATAAAACAACAACATAGGAAATATTGACAATTCCATTTCAGGCAAAGCTGGAATGCACTACAGCGCTCGGGGTAAAACATGGGCTGCAAGAGACGCCGATTTGTAGTTTGGCTTGATCTTCAGCCTAATGTGACCTGCAGATTCATCCGAAATGGCACTCGGCCCAGAGACCGATGACAGTCTGCGGCGAGGGTAAATATACTGCCATTACATCACTCGGTGTCCCAGGGTCTTAAAGTGACGGCGCCTAAATGAAAGACTCTTGCTCATGAAGTCACTATTGAACAGGCTAACAAACAGACAAAGGGAAGAGCCATAAATATGTTGCAATTGTCCTAAACCCCTGTTTTTACAGCCAGTAATCAATGCATGCGTATATAAAGGCAGTTAATGATAAACGGCTGTAAAATCAATGGCTGTTACAAGCTGTGAATTTACAAAGAAAATGTCTGAGTCTGTCTATGCCACATCTTTCAGACTACTGAGATGGAAATCGCAAAACAATAATAATTGTGGTTTTGATTACAATTCCACTTAACAGATTTTCTTGTGGTAGTTAAGAAAATAACAGGCCTTAACCATATGCCTAACAAATACACAAAACAACGGACTGCTTGTTTATAGGAAACACGTTGAAATGTTGTTTTTTTTAATTCGTTTATTGCTTTAAATGTAACATGTTGTCATATGAATGATTCATGACTCTTGACTCTAAAGTAACAAGGTAGACATGATAAAATTCATGAACATGTCAAGAACAGCTCCTGATGATTAAGTGACTCACTGACTCACTGAAACCAAATATTTATGAGTTTAAGGCCGTTTTCAACCAGTTTATTAAAAAGAAAACCGTTCACCAGTCATAACACGCTGGTTCCGCTGTACGTTTGTTGTTACATGAACGAGCGAAAGCTTTGCATATAGAAGACGTGTCGTCTATTTATTATCCATGCATTTTTCACAGCTCATAGTATTTCCCTCCCACCGCAATCAATTCAGATAGCAAGCGCACAACTACGCTTAAACGTTGTTTTGTGGCGCCACGTTTATTCCCTCAATCTCATTCTATCAGAGTCCGCTTTTAAATTGTAAACTACTGCTGCATCACCTATTTAAAAGTTGCTCTTAAAGGACTCTGCAGTCATTCGACATTTCAGTTCTTCATGAATCGCTTTTCAATTACATCCTATTGAATACTGCCAGGGTTTAACAGTTTGTGGTATAAAAGTCTAATAAAGATTGATGGAGGGGAATTTATAACCTCGAGCCACTACCTGTCGGGGTTCGCGTAAGTGTGCGAGAGTGTTTATTAGAAACAGGCTCTTCAATCTCTATCTCGCTCTCTCTCCCCGTCAGTGTGTATTGTGTCTGACTCAGTCAACCTTTCCTTTTTATTGCTGCTGGGTTGCGCTTCTTGTTTAAACAGCCAGATGCACGCTCATGAATAAATTAATGTTTACAAACCAGATTGGCTGCCATAAAAGAAAGGTCAGGGAGGGTGTATGTGTTACTCTTATTTTCTGTTTCTCACTGATGTTGTGCTTAGCCAAATGCAACATTCTTGAGGGTAATCTTCTTGTGGCCTGATCATCCTTCTGGAACCCACCTGGATTAGTGTTATTCCAACACTAAATCCGCGGCATGGCCCGCTGACCGTGGCTGAAGCTAGGGCTTGTCTGGCGTGAGCTTGCTCTTTTTACTAATCCAAGCCTCACACGCTCGGATCCTAACTCATTTCTACTTATTCCTCGCACACAGTTATCATATGAGTTCAGAAAACATGGAATGTAGCACTCGGTTCAAGTTAGGCCACATTTTTGCTGCATCTTTTACAGGGTTAAAAACAGCGAATAGCGCACTTTTCAAAGATTTCTTTTTGTGATTCACACAAGGAGAAAGGCATATGGGTTTAGACCGACAGCATTTGGATTTCGGGTGAACTATCCCTTTAAATCTTTAAGCAACCAAACAACAGCTCTGGTCTATTTGGGTCTTCTCAGAGATGGAGTGACTGACTGGAACTGTGACGTGTGAGTGTCTGTGTTTGATCCTTTCATTAAAATAAGTAGCAGAATTCATAACATTGGTGGTTTTCACAGAAATGTATTGAGCAATAGAACCACTGCAGGGGGGCAGCGATGAAATTTAGTTAAACACAATCAACCAATAATGTGGGCACACACACACCTGCAACGATGCTAAGCGACACCTATGATAAAAGAGTGTGTGCGGTGGTGGTACATCTGTGTGTGAGTGTCTCGAAACAGATGATATCTGAGGATAACCTTTTAACGCAGCCCCAAACGATTGAGCTGTCACTCATCCGTGTGAGGTCTGTCACCTCCTGACACACAAATTGCTCTCGTCAGAAACTCTGGCCAAATAAAATATTCTCCTGTCTATTAACTGCCACAGTACATTCGCTAATCCTTGTGCCCGCCCTGGAAAACTTGTGGTCCACTCGTTTCTCGCTCACCTCTGACTGGCTGCTGACAAACGCATCTCGATCTCCATCAGCGAGCGGCCTGGGTGACTTTCTCCGCTAACAAATTATTAGCATCAAATCTCCCGTCATCTGCAGGCTATTTGTGGTGTGCCAGCATCATTTCCTGCCCGGCATGGTGAAATCGATTGCGGGAGAGGGAAGCAGAAAAAAACATTGTATTTCCGCCTTAAAAGCTAGATTCCCCACTCCACTATGCCGAATGCCCCTCAGAAAGGAAACTAAAGATAAAGTTAGGATACAACAACTTAGGTTAAAAGTCTGGCAGCCAAGTTGAATTCTAATTGTATGTTTTCAGTGTAGGGAGAGATGGATCTTTTTAAACTGCACTGAATGTGAAAGTATTCAGCCCCTCATTACCTCTTGACACTGTAATTAGTGCTAATGAGCCCAAATTGCTCTGTGTGCTTACGAGTGTGTTTGCGTGCGTGTGTGTTTGAGAGAATTACAGCCATCAAACATGTCACATAACATTTAGGCCACATCATATTAAAATAAATAAATTCATTAATAAACAAACCGGGGTTGTCCAGTGTATATAATTCAAAGCTATACTGTTACTGCTGGCACTGCACTGTGCACAGGTCAAAGTTAAAACTACCAAATTTAAGCACTATATCTGAGTGTGTCTATTTAAGTTGTGTGTGTTTGTATGTGTTTTGCTTTGCAAATAATGTTTTCACTGTTTTTTAGTCTTGCAATTAATATTGAATATCTAATGCATTATTTGACAACTAAAATGCGTGTGTGTATGTAGGTTTAGCTATACTTGTGAGAGCCTAATGTCCTCACTACCATAGTAAAATAAAAACCAACTTGTGGGGGCATTTTACTAGTCCTCACTAAATAAAAGGGTAAGGGTTGGGTTTAGGAGGAGGGTTAGTCTTGGGAGATAAGATATATCTTTAGCCTAATATAAAATCAGTGGAACTCTATTAAATAATCCCACTAATATCGTCAAACAAACGTGTGTGTGAATGAATATATTTCTTCCTTCACAGTTCAAATAATTGAACTACACCACAGACATCCTTACTGGGCCACTTCATAATTTCTGTTTGTTCACCCCTGATGACAGCCCTGGTTTTAGGACACGATGTCCAAGGCATATTTTGGCACTCAAGACGTAATTGTCACATTATAAACATTAGATATTCAATATGAATTAAAAGACTGAACAGTACAGTCTCTCTAGTAATGCTATCTGCAGTGCTTTTTCTGCAGGGGTCAAAACAGAGCATGCTGCTTGTGTTGAGAGATGCGCTGCAACCTGAGACATGAGATGGGGCTGTTGTTTGTCAGTTTATGACATCACATACATATGACACCACTGCCTAACCTCTGGAAAAACACATCTGTTCCAAATTAATTGTCTTATTCCACCATATGGACCACCATAGCAACCCATCCGAGCATCTGTGCAACATTTTCATGATAGGTCTACTTTTAGCTGGAGCTACGTTGGTTTAGCGAGAGCAGCAAGCTCAGCCATCTTTTTGGTCTGCCTGCCAATGTTTGACGAGAGACAGACAGATAGAAAGATAGAGAGAAACAGAGTTACAGATGGCACTGAGTTCCTGTCTCAGATTATTTGGCCTCGCTCTAGCTCAATCCCACGTAGGTCATCTTTAACCACGACCCACAAAGATCAGTGGTTCTCCGTATTCGACTTTACTGTTATACTTCCACACTGATTTCACCTTTAAATGTGCCAAATGACTCTACTGAGTCACAAGTATTCCAGCATACACACAGCGGTCATGCTCTGGAAACATATCATTTGGCATTTAAATCTGAAACGGACAAAAACAAACATTTCAATGACTGTCATTATCATTTCACTGTTCAAAAGGGGGAAAGAACACAGAAGTGGTGAAGCATTTGAAGTCTTTAAGCAGCTTAGGGGACCGTGGACAATGATGTAAAATGTTGGGCTTTCTTCAAGGGGCGTTATTTACTCATTTCACGCTTTGTTGGTCACGACTACAGGATTCGAAAGGCGGCGGGCACAAAAGGCCGCATCGACGCAGGGCCGGCTAATCTAGAGGCTTGCTCGGTTTCACACAACAGGCTTAGTGCACAACGGCAGCCATGAACACCAGGGCCTCTGTACAGCGCCTGGACAATCACCCACTTTCTGCAGTGCCCCTGTATTTCAAAAGCCTAGCTGGTATTGGGTCTTTGTCTGGACTAAAATCCCAGAGAAAATGTTTGGTTGAACTTAGCGGGGCTTTTAGCAGGCGACAGACAAAGAGGTTAGCATGTCGAGCTTGGCTTGGGAAAAAGACTTAGCCAACAGAACACAGTCCCTTGGTTTGTAAGAATTACACACAGAAGGTTTTTAAATTTCTGTTTTATTTGTGTCTATTATATTTAATAAAGCTGTCCATGTGTGCAACGTGCTGTTATGATACACTTTCAGCTGACCGACATGTTTCTACTTTTGATGCACTGCAGAGCGATTTTACTGCTGACCATTAGCCTAAAAGCAACTTTTGTGATAGCACAAACATTACCATAATAATGTTTGTTAATAAAAAACGGATGTTCATTGCAAAGTTCATTAAAGTTATAGCCTATTTATGTAGAATTTCTGAACTCAGAGCTGATTGGTCCGTGTTAGTGAACATTCTGCTGCTTCCAGTGTAGACAAGGTGTGAGTGAACATTTTGGATTGGTTGTACTTCGCAGGAAGTCAGAAGGTCATGTATTGATCAGAACGGTAGCTTGTACTCAGAACGGATGAGTGCTGGTGAGGGTTCATTTGTTTTCCCGTGGGGCAACGGTGGTTCTGTTCCACTGACTGTTCTGTGTGATAGATCTGTGTATTTGCTCACTCCATCTCTTCCAGTTTCAGTATTCTCTCTCTATATATTTCTCTCCCACTTTCTCTATTACAGGTTCCCAACAAAAACCACAGGGCACTGAGCGTTTTTTACCATAGAAGCCTAGAAGGTGACAAATAAGTTCACCCAAATATCCCTGAAAGGTTAGACCTGCATTAAACAGGAAGGAAGAGAGAGAAAGTGGGAAAAGAAAGAGAGAGCAGGAAGAGAGCAAGAGGATTGATGGCAGGGCAGTGAGTCTAGTTTCACTCTAGGCTTTCCTTTAACTCCAAGGCATTATCCATTCAGCTGTCATACACACACACACACACACACACACACACACACACACACACACACACACAGCCAAGTCCACCACACTGAGGGGGTACAGTGACACAAAATGGAAGAAAGTCCACTGCCAGACCGCTGTATCCTCCAAGAACTGGAGCGTTGCAGTTGAGCTAAAAGCAGAACAACTTTCCAACTCGCCTTCTCGCTAACTTTCTCTGTCACAAACACCCGCATTCACATTTGTTTTTCTGTTATTGTGGGGATTTCTACTGTTTTTATATCATGATGTTTTCTATTCCTTCATTTATTGTTTTTATTAGATTTTCCTTGTGGTGAAGACATTTTTTAGACAATTGAGACAAAATCTTTACTTACCTGGCTGTATGAGGACAAGCCAATCATAATTGCTAAATGCTAACTAACCCAAATAAGTAGAAATACAACCCCTTTTTCACTTCCAGAACACTGAAAACTTTTTATTATTATTTTTACCAGTTATAGTCCACTGAGTGTTCCAAAGGAGGGTTTTGTCTGATATATTACATATTAATTGAACAAACAAACAACAAAAATCACCCTCAGGTCACAAAACAGAACAATAACATTGCCTTCTTGAGGCAGGAGTGTGTCGTATCTTCCTCTGCTCCTACAGATTGCTGTTATTCATTACAACCTCAGCTTCACACTTTCCTGACCAAAAACAAAACCACCAGATAAATTAGAAAGGAATTTTTATCACCGAAATGGAGAAAAGAAAACGACATCTGATGAGCACGCTGCAGTTTAATAAATGTAAACCCATCATCTGTAATTCCAGTGAAGGCAAGCAAGGGGAGGAAAATTCCCTCGGCTTTGTCTCCGATTAGGAGAAATAAATGTCTTTCTCTTTTCCCGCCGCAGAGAAGAAGGGATCACTCAAACACACAGGTGCCGAAAACTCATTACAGACCTGTGGTAAATGAAAACGAGAGTGGAACGTGGCCGCAGACCTGCTTGCACATTCTCACAGCGGCACGAGGTGCGATCGTTTGATTTGCTAAATGAATGCACTCAGGAATCAAAGAAGCGTGTGTTGTGCACGCAGTGAAAAGGACAGTAAGCGGAATAGTACAATAGACAGAGCTGTGCATTAAGGGCCATGGGTGTACCTTTCAAACAGTTCTGTTCTATGCAGAGTAACAGTGAAACATGCCGTTGCCCTTATAAGGAAATAAACAGTGGGTTTAATGACTGCGGTGGGCAGTGTGCATGAGTGATATCGATCTGAATGTGGAAGGATTGTGTGAATGATGAAAGGCTATGGTGAAAGACTTAACAGCTGTTTTAACAGTGGGGAAAGAGCCGTCGCGGTTGACATGTCACGTGGGCTGCTAATGGCTCTCGTGTATGTTGTACTTTGTGCTTGAGGCCTTTGGCGTGTGATCAGATAAATGAAACAAATTCACGAATTAAACAAAAAAATCACTAAGTATCATCAGAGACAGCATAAAAAGGAGAAGACAAGACCGCCTGTAGAGAAATAAATGGAAAATGAAACTGTAACGCTCAATATGGTGACTGTAGGAATGGATGTCTTGTCGTTCAGTTAAAAGATCCAATCGTCCCCTTAATAGAGATGTTGCCTGTCCGCTGACTCTAGAATGTGCCGTAGCTGGAAAAGCCGGAAAAATACTGTGTTTCAGCATGACTCGAGTTAAAAAGCAACATTTTTATTCCTTTGTTGTGATATGTCATTGCTGATTACGAATATATTACTGAACTATAGCATGGAGATCGCAACCTTTCCATATTAAATAGGAGCTGTAGTTTTATGCCTATTACATACAAAGAGAAACAACAAAAGCTGCCAAGGTTTGTTGCCAAGATGGCTGCCAATGGAAGTGACTTGCCTTTAAAGAAACTTTGGTGTCATTAGCTGTCTTGATGACAAAATGAGGACTTAAGCTAGTTAATGTCAATTTTTCCTTATTGTACTGTTTAGTGCACAGCCAAAGGAAACACACACACACACACACAGACAAAAAGACACACACACTCCCACAAGACCAATAGTGGCATGAGTCTGTATCTCAGCAGAGAGTTCTCTCACACACTGACAGCTGTCTGCTTGAACTAGTGACCAAGCAAGAGAGCGGGAGACAGTGTAATAGACAAGAGAGACTGAGAAACAGTGACAGAGGGACACAAATCTAGAAGAGCATCTATTCTGCTTTCTTCCCATTGGAAGATGAAGCAAGACACATGGATGGTAAATCCACGCATCCAAGCATGCACTCTATTTAGGGCATGATATGTTGGTAGTAGCAGTTTAGCATTTTGACCTCCATATGGTTGGGAAAAACCCTCTGAGAGATCTGGAGTCACACTGTAGATACTGCTGTTGTTGAGATGCATATTTAAATGAATATTTATTAACATTAACTTGGAAACACTTCCAAAATGAATCTTTTAATGTGTGTTTTTTTCACATATGTGTGACAAGGAATGGAGCTCTGGAGAAATAAACTTTAGGCTTCGTAGATAAACGTCTAATATTCACTGAGGTAAAAGTCACGCAAACAGTCACAGATGTTTTCTTTAGCAGATAGTTTGTGTGTCTTTGATTTGAATCTCTCATGTCACTGACACAAGCTGGGGCCAGACTATCGTTCTTGCAAATCGATAAACTATGTATTATGTTACAGCTCCTAATAAAGTTACCAGCCAATTGTTGAGTAACAGCGTTTTATTTACTCACCAAAGCCAATTTTTATCTTCATTTGGAGCTCGCTGAGTCAAATTTGAACTGTGGTGAGGAGTTTTAGAGTTTGATTAGTTAACTGCTTGTTTCCCATTGACCTTCTCCATGTCCTGAGAGGTGAGGTAATATTTTAAGTTTGAGGCATTCGTGGTGCGAGCCCAAAGCTTTTTGCTCGATGTGTTTTTTCAACAGTAGGTTAAGCATGTCCCTGTTCAAGAAGGATAATTTCTTAAGGCTAAGGTATGAAATAAATCCAAAATTATATTAAGTTGCACACTAATGGGTTAGCTGCAGGGTTAGATTCAGAAAAGAGAGAAAGAGAGGTTGAAACGCAGTATAACTGTAGTGCCAGTGTGGGGTGGACTTTGATTACTCTAATCTGCGGTGGGATAAAAAATTTCAGTTCTCTCAGTTCAGTGTCATGGTTCATCTCATGTCTAACGAGGTCTTCAAAAACCTAAATTAAAAAAAAAATTAAGTTGGCATTACAGAATTGCAGTTTTGAAGTGCTCATCCTAGAGTAATTGTGATAACTCTCTCTATCGCTGAGTCACTGCGCAGAGACTACTGAAATGTACAAAATAAATTAAACAAAAAATAATAATGCAAATTCAAGTATATTCGATGTTCCATTAGTGATGAGCAGCAAACGTCACAACAGCATATTGTTTTATAAATACATATAAACAGATACCAGAAATAAATGATCATTGATCTTCATACCACAAGCATCCATTATATTTATTCCACAAGTCGCACAAGCTCAAGCTAATTAAACAGGAAAAAATTGAATCGAACGTTCAACCCACACTTGAATGTGCCCACGCATGAAAGCGGTCTTGTTTTATCGGAGTGGTGGTGGATATACCTAACCTTGGATGAAGCTTTTATAACAGAACTTCTCATACACACTGTTAATTGTGGTGCATCTGTCCTTCACAAGGTGGCATGTCTACATAGAAATGTGTTTGTGTCTGTGTGTAAAGGCTTTGAAGCAGTGTCTTCATGATCACAACAAGTAGACAGTTTTACTCAGGTCTATCTCTGGCCTAGGCTTAAGTTTAATGCTTCACCATGTAAATTTAAAGACAAGGGCTCTTGTGGACTGTAAACACACATCTCCGCACGCACACCTTATGTTTCACACAGTTATGTTTTGTTACATTAGCGGCAGTGTCTCAGATGTTTCCCCTGAAATTCCTTAGGAGAAACACCTCCTCGGGAATCAAAGCTATAACTTTACCAGAGGAACCAAAGGAACATAAAATGGAACATAGGAACGTAAAAGTAGAAACAAATGAGTTGTTGTCATACAGGTAAAGAACAGAGCTAACTCTTGAGATAACTTTTCATTACATATTTTGGTGTTCTGGCAAATCTGAGCACAGTTGGAGACGCTTGAGATCACTTCTAAAACTCCCGGGGAGACAAATGCGAGATAACACGTCTCTCTTTCTCAGGACTAATAAAA
This sequence comes from Botia kubotai, assembly GCA_036877585.1. Classification (NCBI taxonomy): domain Eukaryota; kingdom Metazoa; phylum Chordata; class Actinopteri; order Cypriniformes; family Botiidae; genus Botia; species Botia kubotai. The sequence continues at coordinate 11,649 of JAZGTI010014927.1, forward strand.
AGACTAAGAAAAGTAAGACGTGCTTTCCATACAATCTCATTGCTGAAACAGAGAAACAGCTGTGATATCACAGATCTCATTAACGTTTTTTTTTCCTGTGGGTAGACACACACATGTAAGGGACCATAAAACACACACACACACACACACATCTACACACACTATTCAGACTAACCACATTAGTGCACACTCTCACAAATTCGGTTCACACGGGGTCTCAAAGACACACATACACACGCATTGGAAAAACATTACAGGACGTCAGTGAGACAGCCTCTGGCTCAGAGAGGTGGAGGAGGCTATAAACACATATAGTGTTTCAATTAAAGTCCCTATTGCTTTGGCCCAGACTCTGTGCCAGCTGTGTGCGGTGAAAAAGGCAATGTGGTGGCTCCTTCCAATACCCCTAAAATGGCAAAACCACCAAAGCACTTTAACTCCCTTACAGAGAATAAAAAAGGGGGGATGAAACAAAAACAAAAAAGAAAGTACACGCTAAGTGGAGTGCTGCAACATTAAGACCATATTAAAACAAGATGGCCGACAGCTGGTAATGCACTTTGTGTTGAGCACAGGCTGTGTCGGCACTCATTAGGGCATAATGCACTAGAGGGCCGTTGTGCTCTTTCTCTCCTCTTTTCCCTCTCTTGTAGTCCCTGAAAAACACAAAGCTTCCTCATCATGTTCCAGAGTGTGTAAATCATTCCAAAGGCTGACACAAAGTACACTGTAAGCCACAGAAATAATTAGGGCCAACTGCAGCTACCGCCTTTTCTTCCCTTCTGCCTCGGTTTGTACTTCCCGGCCTCCCGTGCCCACATGCTTCTCCTCCATTGCTTGCCCAGGCAAATAAAACGTTCAGCACGCACTAAAACCAGTGGGACATTAGATATAGAAGATATAGAAGTTGGCCTAGGAGCAGTAAGGTGTTCCGTAAAGGCTTAACGTGCTGAGGTGAAACATGCTGTTGAACTTCCTCCCACTCTTGTCTGCAGGCCTCTCTTTTAAAGGAATAGTTCTCCCAAAATAAAGACATTCTGTCATCATTCGCTCACTCTTGTGGCATTCCAAACTTGCATGATTTTCTTTCTCCCGTGAAATGAAACAAAATGAAAAGTTTAGCTGAATGTCCTGTATTATTAAAGTGAATGGTGACCAGGGTCTGTCATGCGCCAAAAATGACAGCAAGCACCATAAAATTAGTTCATATGATCATACAGTATATTGCTAGTCTTCTAACGTCAAATGACAGATTCACTCAAAATCCACAACTCTCAAATCCTATTTACATTAATGTTAGTGTATATTTGTATTATTTGTATATATATTTAAGGCGCTTTCTGTTTTCATTTTTGTAGCAGTCACCTTTTCTAAAATTTCATTTTTTGTGAACTTTAAAATCCTCATTTGAGCTTGTTTGCCTTTAATGTCCCTTCGCTTTATATTTTCACATTCTGTAGCCTCATTGACTCACACATTATTCAGCTCTCACCCACTTATTTTACTCAAACACACACTCACTCTTCCTTTTGCTGTCTCTCACATCGTGATATGATGCTAGACAGGGTTACATGAGCCCTAAGGCTGCCGCAAAAGAGAGAGAGACAGAGAGAGAGAGAGAGAGAGAGTAAGTGAAGTAGAAGAGAGAGCAATATGACTTCATAGAGCTGCTGGCAATGTGTCCTATGTTCTGCCCTCGCTAACCCGCTGTTGAAAAAAAGAGGAAGAAAGTTCAGCCACACTCCCCCAAACAGCTGCCAAAACCTCTGCAACATGAAAGCCAGGCTGGGACAGCCAAAGGAATTCAGTCGTCTGGCCTCTGAATCCAGTCCATATCACCATTCCCATTACACTCCAGCAAAGTCTGATGTAAAGTGTCGACACAGCATGGACTAATTTAAAAAAATCCATTTTTTTTGGTTTTGTGGCTTAATCTCTGTTTATTATTTTTGAAGCTTTCTGTGTGCTAACATAAGCCTTAAAAGTTATAAACTTCATATTAAGTAATATATGGAGACTTTATTTGTTTTTGTAAAACCAGCCAACATATTGATGACTTGCACTACACTGTTGTTAGTCCAATCAAAAGCTCTCTATTGGTTTATGTTT